>ML993855.1:0-176668 GCA_010093945.1 Delitschia confertaspora ATCC 74209
TTCCCATCATTTTTTGGTTTAATACCTTCTCACTTGGCTTCATTTTTAGATGTACTTTGTTTGATGTATATTAGCGATTCTTCTTTTTTGTATTGTTTCATCCCGGTATTGCGCTTCCAGAATCTTTCTTTCGGAATCCCTCTTTTAGAGCCAGCCTTTCAGAACCAGTAGTGTTATTGGCTAGAACGATAAGTAGAAAGTTATATGCAGTATAATGTACAGGTACCGGATGATTGAATAGATTATGAATAAGTAAAGTTCAAACAAGGAAAGATAGAGCGGTAAACATGTTAGAAATCACGAATAATATTTTGGTTTCAGCGTGGGAGATGTAGTTATAAACTTGCACCATGCGATGATTATCTCCGCCTATAATAAACCAATGCGCAAGGAAGATACGTATCGTACTGGCTCTTACAATAGACCGCCCAAATTCGTCTTTGCCTTTCTCGGGAAACTTTCCTTCAGTGACAGAATTTCACCCCAAAATAGTTTGCGGTGCGCTAAGATCACATTTCCTTATATGAATGAACCATGGAAAGACGGTTAACGGAGAGAGGTCTCATTGTGACAGTGTCCATCTGTACTAGCTTATAGGACCCGCATCTTTACCAAACTGTCCTGTCCCCGTCCAAAATCGGTCTAAACAGAAAACACAAAAATTTTCTTCAATCATTATTAATATTACTTTTCTTCCGCCGCACTCTCTTTCAAGCTAATAATTCTTGTATGAGGAGGAGGTGATAATGAGAATAAAAGCCAATGAGAAAAAAGCCAAAGAAAAGAGGTAGAATATAAAAGATATTAATTACGGCAATCGAAGGCTTTACGAACTTCCTGATTAGGCAGGTTGGATTAAGAAGAGTGGGTGGTGAAGGAGGGTCCGAGGGAGAGCCAAAAAGGGAGTGCCTAAAAGGGAGTGCCTAAAAGGGAGTATGGTAGTTGTAGTAAATTTCCCGGGCGGCTGCATGTATTTTCGAAACCGAAGCCTATTTCAAACCTTTGTCACGCTCATATAACACATTGAAACATACAAAAAAACATTAAATCATGCTAACACTACCTCTTCATCCTCTTCAAACTTCTACCGCCATCATTTCTATTCCCCTCATCCTCGTATCTTCCCCTCTTCACTCCTACCTCCTCAACCCCCATCCCTAGCACCTCTACCGCCACTCTCGCCGCTGCCCTCTCTCTAACCTGCCTCGCCCTCCTTTGATCATTACTCCCTTTCTGACTGTCCTTCTCTTTATCTACCCCCAACGGCGCATTAACCAACAGTCTAACCTTTAAATCCTCATACAGCACATCCCGGCAAACCCGTTTATTCCATCGTAGTACCCTTATCACATTCTCCAACCTCTCCCGACAGTTCGCCGTTCGGTCTTCTTCCAAATTGCGCGAGGGCTTAAGCGACTTGTTCATGTGGCGTGGACCGCGGAAACCGAGAATGCAGCGCTCATGGAGTGCTGTGAGAATGGAGATTGAAGTGGCTTCGATAAGGGCGGAAGAGTAGAGGGGACTGAGCGGGAGGAATGGTTTTAGGGCTAGGGAGCCGGGAGAGTCTTTTACGGAGGATGTATTGTGTATGGCGGCGTACAGTTCGTCAACCCATGGCTCGGGATTAGAGAATATTTGAGTGATAGTTGGGTCGGTGTGCGGCGCAAGGTAGGGGGGCGTATAGGTTAGGCTGCGGTGAGCGTGAGCGGCAGCCCAGTTATGCCGGAAAGTGCGGGGTGGGAGGGTTTTGGTTTCAGACCGTGTAGAGGGAGAAGGGTGGTTTGGCGGTTGAGAATGATTGTTCTGTATTAGAGTACGGTTCTGGGTGGTGGCGTTTGGTTGTTGAGGAGGAAGAGGTTCTGAGGGTATGGAGAGGGGTGCTGATATTGTCGTATTTTGAATATTCGGAGGGGTATGTCTTAATGCTGAATATGTTGGCAGAGATGCGATCCCTGTCTGTGGGTCATGAAAAGATGGGAGCGGCGTTGAAGTCGCACTTCGTTGATAACGTCCACGATTAGGAGGAGTAGGGAGATGGCAGTGATTCTGCATTTCAGATCCGAAGGGAATTCCAGAACGACCCTCTGATCGCGGAGTTTGGGGGTTATCTCTAGTAATTTTCATACCGCGGGTATCGAAGGGTGAGGCATGCTGTCTAGGAGTTTGGCCTAACGGGAAATGCTTCACGTCTGCATATTCTGTAGAGGCATAATTCGGGAAGAAAGGAGAAATAGGTCGTCGTGACGTAGGCCCATTTCCATGAATGGTATTCGGAATTTGCTGTTCAGGTACGACAGGAGTGGACCTAATAGATGATGACGCAGAGTGCCCGAATGCTCGTGGTAGATGCACCTGGGAAGGTCCGCTAGGACCCTCTTCAGGTACGTTTAAGTTACGGTCCAACTGCCGCTTCGCAGTCAAAGAAAAAGAAAGTTGGTCAGTGTTTTTCTCCACAGGCGTTTGCACGCGTTGAGAAAGGGATGCGCTGCTCTGATGGAGGAAGCGGTGGGCGAAGAGATCGGCGTCCAAAAAGTTCTCCCTAGGGTGATTGTAACATTTAGCTAGAGGGTTACACTGTTCATCGAGTGTGCTGTTATGCCGATGAATATATTCTGCCAGTTTCTCCGTGAGATTTGTATGGTCGGAGTAGTGATCTTCAGCGGCGTTCTGGTCATTGGTTTCACCTTTTACTGTGTCTGGGTCTGATAGGGAACGTTAGCATTACTAGTGTATCACTTACAGGTTAAGGACTTTTTACAAACCTTTGCGTTGATCGTCATAATGGTCCGCATAATGTCCTGTACCAGCAGAATCATTTACAGGACCACCATGATGCGAACCCATATCCTGTCAACAAGGGGATCTTCAAGTGTTTGTAATTTTAAAAAATGCGACTTGACTTGCATAAGGAAAAGACCGACTGATAGTGTGCAGAAAAAGGGGAGATAAAGTTTTCGTGCAAGTTGTTCAGCAGATCATAAGGAAGAGAGAAGTTGCAAAAAAGATCATTTTGTAGAGGGTATGAAGTTTCTATTATACTTTGACACGTGGTTTCGCGCAAGTTCACGCGCTGCAAACGCTGGATGTCCATGGCGATCTGGAAACGTGGAGCGTGTGCGACAAATAGGGTGTCATCCATGCGGTTCCCACGGGCGCGTCACTGCGAAAAATGATGCACAACGAAGATTTGTGCGCGGATGGTGACGGTACAATGACATGAGGCGTTTCCATTTCGAACTGTCGGTTGGCAAGTCATTCTAAACCGGCAGATGCGAAAAGGCGTTCCACAGTTCTCTATCCTATAGCACAGTTCAGATGTTTGCCGCCTTTGAATCCGTGAATCGGTATAACAGAGCCCTATTGTTTCAATAACATAACTGTAATATTGTCAGCGCTTGTAATTTACTTCCTGGAGGGGTGTTTTTCAATATATTTTGCTTCAGAATGTCGTCGGTTGACAAAAAGAGGTACCCTCCGCCGAACCAGCAACCGGTACTTCATGATTTCTTTTGGTGTGAAGTTAGATATTAAGCGCAAGTATCTGGTAAAAAATGAAAGTGATAGTCACTGAGAACAGAGATGTTGTTTTAAGGTTTGGGGGCATGTTGTGGAAGGTGATGCAAAGCTATACACACGTCGTGCACTGCGCACATGGGTCGCAGCTCTTTTCCATACTCATTTCAAACCTTAACTTAAACCATGTTGTTTCAGAAAGAAAACACGAGTATCAACAGGAAGAGTAGAGGAGGTTCAGTCAATATGGGGAGGAATAGGCGATCATATAACTTTTTAAGCAGCATAGGTCATAGCGAAGGAACTGAAGTAAAGGAGCCCATAGGCACATCAGAATATAGATACGCACTTGTATCTTGGGACTGTATTCACAGTTGCAGAGATTGCATGTCCAGTTTGGAAGATGAGTTCATTAATGTTACATCATGATGAATCATGATGTGTCTAATGTATCATCTCAGATACCTCGATCAAAAAACATTCTCCGTCCACCAACAATCGTATTTTCAGTCATAATCCAGTAGATGGTAGCTCCGCGGGAAAGTCTAGCGAGACAACCGCAAATACTAGTTTCTATGGAAGTTTTCTCCTGTTATCCTCTCGATATGTAAGGATACTAGAAAGAAAGCTATCCAAAAGCATAGTCCATATCTAGTCACCGAAGTATTGCGAAACAAGGAGAATGAGGTTCACATTGAACGACTACTTCCTTTCTTTCATACACTTTTAAGGACGTAAAGCTGATGGAGGTTGTATTTGGCAGAGCAGACGTGCTCATGGATATTATCTTTTGGAAATGAATGAATTGATTTTATGTCTGCAGTCGAAAAAGTGACAAGCATATATACATGAGATCATGTGATTACAGGACTCAAGGAAGGAGTAGAAACATATAGTAAATATTGTAAGCAGAATGAGGTGAGAACTAGGTAGGCAACAGGCTATATTGTCCGGGTGATCATGTTCTGTGTTGTCCTCAGGTCTAATGAACTGTTGAGTATATATACATGTATTGGGTGCTGAGTCAGCAGCAAGTTGCTCCTACTATACGCCGTCTCGGCTTACAAATATATATCATATTGTCGTCACGTAGTTTGGCCAACCTGCTAGAATATTCTGGCATAGCGAGATTGCCATTCCAACAAAAGCACCGCCGGAGGGGTAGGTCTCTGAATCAGTACTATGCATGCTGTAGAGGATTGCAATAAAATAGACCCCTTTTCACATGCTCTATACAAAAGCACGCTATGCCTATATATAATCCTGTTTCTGAACGTGCGCATTTTGAGAGCACTATCCTAATAACGTCGCTGAAATGGGATCAGGCGAATGATAAACCCTCTCATATATGCTTGATCAAACTTACACCTCCCATTCTTTTCAATTCGCCAAGGTTCCGATCCACAGATCTTTATTGCCCAACTGCGGCCGCTGTATTGCTGTAGGTCGTCCTTGCAACACGATGAAAATGAACAAGCTGTGCAATGTGCCAACGAAGGAAGACGCGTCGCATTTATGGAAGTCATTAATCGCAATAGAATAGTCTCATCCAGCCGCAGTGAATGTGTTGCATATACTTTCTTTTGGGGATCGTAGTGTTTAATTGACAGAGCGCACCGTCGGTAACCCGTTGATTCCCGGGTTGTATACCTTCAGGATCTGAATTGGACATCGGTGTTGGAATAGCAATCCCAATATGCTATAATCCTCTAGCAGATTTTCGAAGCTACGTGACGACAACATTACATACATTTCTACATGTTTCCACTCATTCCCCCAGTCCTGTAATCACATGATCTCATGTATATATATTTGTCATTCCTTTGACTCCAGACAGACATAACAACCAATGCACTCGTTCCAAAGACAATATCCATGAGAACTTCCGTTCTGTCAAATACAACCTCCATCATTTGGTTCATGCGCACCACCGGGGAATCCTCGTAAACTTTACTACTTCTTCAAGCATGGCACAAACTACGACATAAATAGCGGAGGTCCCAGGTAACCGTGGCACCGATGTCCACATGCGCAGGAGAGATGGATCAGATTCAGGAAATAAATGTAAAAGCATGCGATGAGGCTTTATGGTATTCGAGTTATTAACTTTGCCGGCAAGCTCGGTGAAGCAATAATTCCATAGATTATTTTTGCAGTTGAAGTTACGATACAAGACACCAGTCGTGTATAAGCTATTCGATTTCGCACATATTACTCGGAATAATCCACAATGCATAATGTATATTTGCTACTCGTTTCCGTGCCATACTCTAAAAGATACAAGAAGCATTAAAGAAGATGAAAGACTCAGTATTACAAGAGGGAGATAAAGAAACATCCAGAGTGGTGAAGGGTACCTCCAGAATGTGCCCGGTAAATCCATAGTGGACATTCCGAAAGTCCAGAGTGTTCAGAATCCAGGTCGGTCAAGACAACCATCTAGAAGAGCCAAGGAACCACCAAGAGTAGCCAATGAAACCACCCTGATCGCCAAGGCAAACATGACTAAGCACAGAGGGGGCCTCATAATGCTAAACTTGGCTCTGGATGAGAAGAGAAAATAAGAATCGACAAAAGATGTACAGAACACAATATTGGAGTGCAGCCTTCAGAGGGTAGGAAAATATAAAGGCCACTAAGTATGATGGTAGTTGCCGCGAAGGGGTCCAATAATGAAACATGGCGGTATCGGTATGGAAAGTCGAGCAAGGAGTACCTCAGTTGCTTTTAAAAGTATCTGGACCACATGGAATGGGTAACAAGATAACATCTGGAATGGATGCGAGAAAAAGGATTAGAACAGCAGCTGATGGAAGTCTTGATGAGTATAGTCCGGATGATATCGGAGGAGGGAGGCTCCAATAAGCATGAAACACAGAATAGTCGTCGGGAAGGACATCCAGGAATGAAGAAACGCTCGTCATAATGGCTCAGAGAGTTTTCCTTCCCCGCTTGGCACGAGTGGACGTCTGAGGGGTGTATTCGTCGGTGTCGTCATTATAATCAAAAACTCCCCGCTTGCGCTTACTTCTCGAGGAGCCCGGACTTCCACCAACATTCTGTTTGGCGTTCTTTGGAGCGCGTGCACGAGGGGCTGCCTTTCGGGAAGGTCGAGAACCGCGAGTAGGAGCTGGAGCTCTAGCGCTGCCATAAGCAATTTTTCCGTTGTTCTCACCGCTAAAGTCGCTCATAGTGGACTGGCTGTCACCATTGCTCAAGGTCATTGGAGTCTTCTCCTCAGTGTTGAAGCCGGTTACAGTGATGCCAGCCTGAGCTTCGAGCTGCTTCAACTCTTCTAACTTGTCCTTGCGGCTCTTGTTGGACTTCTTGTAAACAGCCTTCTTCTGCTTGGAATTAGTATGTTCACAGAGGTTTTAGAAAGGGTTGCGTACCATTTGGTATTTCAGTGGAGCATTGGTCAACAGACGAATTGCGGAGACATCGAACAGGACATCTTGGCAAATCTTTTTGTCAACCTGTGGTTGTTAGTGAATGATATCAATGGGTTTAAACGTCGGAGAAGTCTTACCCTGAGTGCAGAAACAACATTAGCGAGGCGTTGCTTGCACGTTCCGGTCCTGTCCTGTAGACGAACACCCGAGGCATGCTTCGACTCATCCTTCATCAGAGATCCACGGAAACCGAACTTGCATCGATCGATAACTTCTTGCTATATGACGTCAATTGACGAAAATAATCATGAGGCAGAAGTCAGTACTTACCACAATAATCCTGGATATAGCCTCAATGTGCTTGTAGTTACAAAACTCAGATCCATCCTTGAAGTATTTGATCACATGCGAATTCTCATCATCGATAATGCCGCTCAGGTTGACGATGGCAAAGAACACTTCTTGCGCGCATTTCTCGAACTTCATCTCAATCTTGGCAATCGACGGGTCTTTGCGTGGGCGCAGTGTAGGCAAAGCCGTTACACGGTTCATATACTCAATAGCCCCGTCGGTATTTCCGAAGAACTGTTGAGAATAGCCCATGCGATCGTTCCACATCGTCGTATCCAGTCCTGCTTGCGCCTCTTTTTCTTTCTTCGCGGCCTCCTTGTAGGCCTTGCGCTTTGCAATCTTGACAGCTCGCCGACGTTGCTTGCGACGGGAAGTAGGTTCCGAAGAATCTGAGCTGTCGCTATTTGAGTCTGACGTGTCGTCATCTGTGGTCAATCCGGGTATTTCAGTACCGTAGGAGAGAGGGCCTTCTTGGTACGGCAAAGCCTGTGACTCAGTCTCAACTGCAAGGGGCATTTGGTCGATATTCTGTGGGAACTCGTAACTGAAAGGAGCGTGGAGTATCCCAGCATGAAGACCAAATGCACTTGGAGAGGATGCACGATTTTCTTCAACCGGATGAACTTCCTCCGGCGTGCTGAAGGGTGGGAGGCTTGGAAACCCGTAGGGTGGTATGGCCAAACCCACATCAAACTGGTTGGGCTCATTAGTATGGTTATTCCACAAGTCGTCCTGTGTGGCAGATAGGAGTCCACCATGAGTGGAAAATGGGCCTTGCATGCTGCCCATGGGGTTAATGATTCCCCGTGCATTTGCTGACATCGGCAGTATATGGAATGATTGAACAGGGTTGAATTGAGCAATGGGTTCAGTCGCATTAGGAAACATAGACGTGAGATTGATCTCAGTTCCCTTGAAAATGAAACGGTCGACATCTGTCCATTCTGGATATTCGTTAGCTTAGGATATCCCATGAGGTATTATGATCTTACCATTCGTATTTGGATGACCTTGTTCAGCATTGGATACATCGTTAGTGATGGGGTTCAGGTTTGCGGATATGACCAGGTCCGGAAAGAAGGTAGTCTGGTCTTGATCATCATCTGACTGTAGGTGATTAAGACGCGGAGACGTTTCTGAAACATTGTTCTGACCAACGTTGGTATATGAACCATTGCCAGCTTTCGGAGTTGCTTGACCGTTATTCTCCGTGATATTGGGATCCTTCACTTGACTCTGATTATGTTGCTGCCGTGTGACGAGAGGCTCTGGTTTAAATAGGTCGGTGACTGTAGATGATGAAGTAACGTAATTCTGGTTTGAACCGGAGATGTTCTCCTTGTCAGTTACTGGGCCAAGTGACTGAGCTGTTATGTTCTGAAATCGTGCTTCTTGACGCTGCGTTTGATGCGGAACATTCCCGCTCTTTGTGGTCAAGACGCCTTTGTTGTTGATCCTTTGCTCGACACGTTGGAGGTGTGCTGCATGTTCCCCGTTTGAATGGGTCTGATCAACATAGATATGGGTAGGGATATTGCCTCCTTTCATTGCCTGAAGTTGTGAGTGATGATGAACATTTCCGCCCATCATACCTCGAAAATTGTTGGTGTTTTGAGCGAGTGGTTGTTCGGAACGTCGCAGTACCGCCTGAATTTGGGTGCTCGTTGGAATTTTTGCCGGGATAATTGCTGGTTCGCGGTCATGAAGCTGAGCCGGATGATGTCCATTCTTATCCGTACCAGACATTGTGTTGTGCTTTGATTCATTGACATGTTTGGGGCTCAGAAGGCCGACTTCGGATTGCACGCCCAACCCAGTCATTGCTTGGATCTGGACATAGCCTCGGCCAGCCAGTACCTCCATTCCTTGAAGATGTTCTTGAAGCTGAGTAGGGTCAACTGTCATGACTGGACGGCTGCCTTTGGCTTCGTCAACAGGCTGCTCTTGACGTGGGAGGTGCTCATGAGCTTTAATATTGGGGCTCGTTGCTGTTTGATAAGCTGCTTGATGCTCAACTCTAAAGCCCTCTGATTCCGGAGAGTTAACGTGATCGTGCTCCATTTTGGAGTAATGAAAGTAGTTTTCGTAACGATATCTCGAAAAGATAAGCGGTGGGTAACTTGGTGAATAGTACGAACGCGTGTGTGAGCAAGTGCGCAATATGCGAGGGTGACGTAGAATCAGGTCGTTTAAGTGTTAATGAAGTTGGAAGAAGACAATGTTCAAGTAGCTGGAAGAAAGTGTGCAAAATTTCCGCGCGTTACTTAAGCGAAGTGAAGTGAAGTTAAAGTGTCAATTTTAAGCGATTTGAGGCTGATAGGGGCGTTAATGCACTTTATAAGATGAAGTACGTCATTTAATTTAGTCCTGGTGTGGCTCGTAGGCTCTCTGCTGGCATTTGTATTGTATTCTTGCCAGTGTTTCCAACCTGATATTGATCCATCTGCTACCTTGTCCTTCTACTACCTTGTCCTTCTACTAAACCGTCAGAGCCGAATTTAATAGAAAAAAAGTCACTGTTCACCACAATGAATTGCTCCCTTACGGTCTTCACTGCCACAAATATCTATCATTCACCTTTTCAGTCACCATGAATTCGCCAAGATATCACTCTCACTGCGGAGAGTCCGTGCTTACCCCCGAGTGACAAGAAATGAAAATGCATCGCTAGAGGTTAGTTAGTTCTAAACTCTCTAATCTGTGTCTTGTTCTGGATCCTTTTTCCTAAACCGCCACGAGATCTGTTCATCTTCTTGTTTCCTCCGGATCAGGCCAAAGTTAAAACTCAGCTCCACCAACCACTTCATTGATATGCCGCCTGTGTTGAAATAAGGCCTTTCATACCATCCCATACTGCATCAAAGGTCGAAGTCTTACTGCTAAGGCCGAGGTCTGCCTCTGGCCAGCTAATCCAAAACCCTCAGCTAACAGGCGTGGTACCAGACGCACCGTGTTGTCACCTGAGGCTTACCTGGTATCTACCACCCGCCACATATTTGCACTATCGTAGGTCTCTGCTAAAGAGTAACTCATAGAATGAATTATAAAACCTCTCAACCGCTTCGAAGTTCTCGCAAGAGCAGGTAGCCTGAGAGGCGAGCGTCGCAATAGGATATTAAGAGGAGGTACACGCAGCTCGAACTAGAATAAGAAGATAGACGATAACAAAAGGAAATGACAGGGGAATAGTTGAAGTTTACCCAAGAGTGTGGTCTGAATAGTTCCTCACGTACTTGACTTTTCTCTTCTTGCTCCGAGTGAACGTTTGCGCCGATTCACCGCTTCTGCAGGGATGATAGCCTTGCAATTATTGAGCTCCAAACAATCTGAAATTGTGATAATTGACACAAAGAGACTGTTTGAAGAAAAGCATGGAAGTAGTCTGTAAAAGACGAAGGATTAAGGTTACAATGGGTGAGGGTTTCATACAGGTATGACAATGTGGAGAGATCCTTTCCAAATGTATACGTAATCTGTGAGTAAGCGCAGGTGCTAAGGCACAGAGTGATAAGTTGATGGTTTAATCTTTTATTAGAGCTTTGTAACCCATATGAACATTTTAATATCTCTCTCTGGTATCCCTTCAGCTATATAACATCTGGGCTCTGATATTCTGTACTAATCCTCATATGACGGCCGTGAAATGCTACTAATGGCGGCAATATCGTCGTGAGAAGTCGTTTTAAAGGCATTCTAACCAACAGAGGGCACAAGATTACACTTTTCGCCTACCATTTCAAACCCTCTACTCCATCTACTACCATTTTGTTTAGGATTTGACATCCCTTATTCGCATAGGATCGCAAGGCCATAGCCATTATATATTGACGTATTTTACTTGGTTTTCAGCTTTAGACGCAAGACGTCGAAGTCAGTTCGGGATAGATATATAACAACAACCAAATAATTGATTTACGCACTGAATTCTTTCCAATCTTCCCTTTATTACAAGAATAGGCTATCCCCGATAGTGGCACAACAAATACACATTGTGTGAAAAGGAACCACCTGTCCTCATTTGAACAATGCTTTTTAAAACCAACGTTTTTCTAAGCGGCAACCAGCCAGAACGATTACCGAGATTCAACAACCGGATTAGAAAACTCAAAAGGGATGTTTGGGAGAAGTAAAACACACCGCCAGTGGACATCTGAGTGGGAAGAAAAAGTCACATCCGGTGGGATCCACCTAAACTTTCCTGGCTCGCCTTCTATCAAGCCTCTATCCAAAACACTATACCTTAACACCCTTATATACTCGTCATTCATTTTGGCCGTGTTTTGGGGACTGATTGGGGGTTTTCTCTTTAAGAATACCTCACTTACAAGAGCTAGATCGCAAGTTAATTGGATCCGTGGCAAGGAAGGCCGGAAGCGGCAGGTTCAAGCCCGTATTTCTCTATATACCCGATACTTTATTACGTTGATTTGCGGCGTCAACTATCCTCAAATCCACGAACATTGGAATACTCGTCGTGAGACGGCTTACCCTCCTTACTGGCTCCCTGGAAACGAAAACCGGGATAGGCGAGTTTAGAGTTGTATCTCGCTCGGCCTTTAGCCATTTACGATTCGGTTTGAGTGTAGTGAAATCTGAGGTACCAAATTTGCTGCCGACCAATTTTGTAAGGGGAATCTTCGCACAGGTCAAGTTTGGTACAGCTACACTCGCACCAATGGGGCTGGATGTTGACACTACGGTGATTGGCCCCATCTGAAATATTGGATCTTATGCTCTCCGGCTGCTCCTCTCTTTGTGGATTTTGCTTTTGCGGGAGCGGGGGCAGCGGTTTCCGCTCCCGTATTTCCATTACTGTTTACCGTGTGGAACTGTATAGTTCCTCCATCAACAGCTGAGCTCCTCCGACTTCTTGAAGTGAAGTTCGCCGTCGAGGTTGCTTCCGTAGGGACTTTGTGTGGTAAATGGACGGGTTCGCAGTAACATTATATAACCCCCAGTTGGGTTGTAGAACGAAGTCCAAAAAGAAATTCAGCACTGTTTTCTTGAAAACGAGGACGGCTTTGGGTGAGCTCATGAGGTGACCATTTGGGATCTCAGGCCTCTTCACTAACTTTAATGCCTCTCTGGTAGGAAGCAAGTATCTCAACAACATAAACGCCATTGCGGACTGCGTCGATACCAATACCGAGAGACACAAATTCCCGAGCAGCACTGATAGCTTCCTGGTTAGAAGGAGGTGGTTTAGAAGCGGTGACAACTTCCTACATGTCGTCCATTCTCTCTTCCTCATTAACTGGAGAAGGTATTAAAAATTGTATTTGGAATGTTTCACCAAGGCGAGAGAAATTAAGAACTGCCGCTTCTGGCTCACGAGTGACGACTTTCGGAAGATTTAAGGATGCAAGTACCTCAGCAACGCTGGTGCCTTGCTGAAGAGCTCCTGCAGTGCCTGAAAAGAACTGAGCCCTTTTAAAATGGAATTAATTTTCTTAGGAGCACTGACTTCCTCCTCGGCATGATCGTTATGTTTATCCTCATTTGGAGAAGTAGGTTCTGTAACAAGTTCTGGAAGCGACCTTGGAGTTTGCGCTTCGGCACCCCGATTATTACCGTAGTCACCTGTTTCAACCACAAAGCCGTTCCCGTTCTGGGATTGTTCCAGCGCAGATTGCCCCTTCTTAGTATGCTGGACCTGTGCGTGCGTTTGCGAGGTGCGTTCTGTCACACTGATTTCTTTTCCTGCTAAGTGTGGTTGAGGTGCGGAATGGAAGGGAATCGAAGAGGTGACCATGAAAACTTGCGGGTTTGCTGTTACTTGTTCTGGCCTGGCAAACGGAACCTTTTTGGGCTTCTAGCACTGGGAACTCTTTCAGAATTTCCTTCTTCATGGTTAATCTTATGCTACCATACTATTAGTTATTGTAAGCCGAGACGGCATATGATAGGAGCAACTTATCGCCAACTTGGCACACAATACATGTATATATAGTCAACAGTTCATTAGACCTCATGATCAAGCACAACACGATCACTATCATAATACCACCCGTTGACAACCCAGTTTTCGCCTCATATTGCTTACAGTTATTCACGAGAAGGGGGCTATAAAGCCATAGTAATCTTACCATCCTATATCCCAATGGAGAATTGACGAACCCGCGGATATGATGTTCCGAATATAGGATGTCGGTGGAATAATCCTCATCTGGAGGTGTAAAATCGTTCTTAGGCTTCATATTTCTTGGGTTGGCTATGCGGACAACGCTTCTTATCACCTTGGAGATCGTTGATAACGGCAGTATCATCGTCATTTCCGAAAGTACCAGACACATTCTCAACACTACCGTCATGCTTGGTAATGTCAGTTCAGCCGACCTTGTTAATCTTGGTTGCTTCTGCCTTTCAACTTCTTGGTGGTAAGTCTGCGGTTTTCCTTTCGGAACACTATATTGATCCTTGGTCTGGAGAGAGAAAGTTAGCAGGATGAAGATTTTAGAGGAACTATGGCACCGACAAGGTTGTAGACTTAGGGCCCGTTAATAAATAACTAGAGAGCAATATCTTCCTTCAGCAGATCTCAGCCGACTCTCTGGTCGATCTGCTACTGTTAGTATTCGGGAATAGCCTCAAGATTGGCTATTGTACGCAGTCCTTAAAACGGTTCAACAAGACACCAAACATAGTTGCAGAGCATAAGAGGAGGAGAGAAATTTGAATCAAGAAATTAACACTCGAAGTCGCTGAAGGCCTTCAAAAAAGCGGGATCAGAAATAGTTGAAGACCGTTTTCTCCATTTACTTCTTAAAGCCCTTCGCCATCTCGGTTTCTACTTTTCCATGTCTTCCCGCGGATTAAACTCTTGAGGGCGGTGCTTCCGGAGAGGCTGATCCCGTGGCAGTTGGGTTGTTAATGAAAGTTTCCTTTCTTTCAAAGCATCATTTTCGGGGGCCTTTTTTTCCTGATGCATGAGACTTCATTTGCCTTGCCGGGGTTTTTCTTTGTTATGACAGAACTCTTTTTCGTCGGGCCAGTTTCCTTGGTCTCTTGCCCAAAATGCCACGCAACGCCTGTTGCCGACCTAGCCACGGTTAACCTTTATATGGACTTCTCCTCATGAAGGCTTGTTAGGGAAGTTAACTTTCCCTAGGACCTATTGGCCGGACTCGTCATTCGCAAGGTTTCTTGCCTCATCGCCATCTTGCGCTAATCTAGCGCATAGCTCCTGATCTTTTCCGACTTGTGGGCCTTCATTGTGCTCAGTTTCTTCAGCAATATCCTATTCCAAAATTGGATAAGCTTAGTCTATCAATATGAAGCGACAATACATACCTCCTTGCCCCAACGTGAAGGGGTGCGGGAACGGCCACGTCCCCCTTCATGACGTTTTCACAGAGTTCTTTTGGACCACAATAGGGATTTACACTTATATAAATTAAATAATAAAAATAAATAAAAAAAAAGGTTGTAATCTTAAAAGCACGGAGGTAGTTCACCGAGTGAAGCACATATACGACGGAGTGCGGTTGGAAGTGAATATTATAGACACAAAATAAAATTTGGCACGCGATTTAATTCAGTGTAAGAATGTAAAGAAGAAAACCCGCGCCATGTACTACTTCGCTACTCTTAGACAGGGTGAGGTAATGGGAGCCGCAGATATGGAGCAAAAAGGCAAGATAGGGGAGTAATTAGAGACCTAAACTAGGTACACTCAGAGAATGAGAAGAACTAGCTAGCAGCTCACTTTTTGGCCCACTTAGCCTTCTTCAGCTGCGTGAACTCAACCTCTTCCTCGAACAGCTCCTCCCCTGCCCGCTTCTTGGAAGTGCCTGCTTGCTGTCGAAGACGAAGGCTCTGACGACTTCCCTGAGGGGGGGGAAGTTTCGGAGCAGGGTTATCGATGATTCCAGTGGCACTTCTCCTTGTAGCAGGAGGTTCCTTAGCAGGAGCTCCTTTCTTCTTAGTTGTACCTATGTCAGATGCATTTTCTGTCGGAGTAACTTTGTTTGTCTTCCCGTTAAAACTCGCACGCAGCTGTTTATTCGCCTTTGCCCTGGTCGCGTTGGACTTTCCGTACGATTTCTTCTCCTAAAAGCATGTTAACATAGTCTTATAATGCCTATAGGAATACGTACCTCTAACAATCGAAGGGGTGCATCCACCAGCTTCCGAATCTTAAAGTCGTACTTCATCGCGTCCACACAGACGTTCTTGTTCCACTATTGCCCTCAGTACATAAATAATTCAATATTGAAAAAGACTAAGGCTTACGCGTAGGACGGAAATGACGTTCGATATACGTTGTAGACAGTTCGTCTCTGCATCTTGCTGAGCCATTGGCGCGAAGCGACCGCCTCTGGGATCGATTTGCCCCTCGACCCTTCCGCGGAATCCATTTCTGCATCGATCAAGAACCTCGAACTGTATCTTATCAATAAATAAAGTCTTGTATACGTAACGGTAAGAAGCTTACAAAGATCTTCCAGCACGTAGCTTCAATATCAGAAACACTGCACCGGTCTGTGAGGGAGGTGAACATGTCGATGGTCACACGTTTTGCTGGAGTGATGTCGTCCAAATTTACAATTGCCTTGAACAACTCATGAAACCAATAGTTCCTGTTCCTCTCTACCTCGCCAATAGTTGAATCTTCTTCCGGTACAATTTTCGGCGGAGCGGTAACTCGATCCCTGAAGGCCAGCGCTGCCTCAGGGTTATCTAGGAACTGGAACCTATACCCCTCCAACTTATTGCTCTGTTGCACACTGAACTCATGAGCTCCGGTATTGCGATTTTCAGTATTCTTCGCCGCTTTCTTTCCTGCCGGTGACGCGTTTTGGTCACTGGGATCTTCGGCTATCCAGTTATTGTAAGTCGATGAAGCTGTCTTCGGTCGAAGCCCATCCGGAGAAGGTGTCGCATTTGTATTGAAATTTGTTTTAAAAGGATGTCGGATGCTACCTTTACGCTGTTGGATAAATTCTGATTCCTCGTACCGGCCGCCAGATGTCTGAGATAGCTGAATAGCAGGGATAAGAACACCAGCACTATTGCCCTCGTATTCATACCGCAACCCAGCAGAGCTTCCTTGATGTAGTGGACCTGCAGTTTGCTGTCTTTCTTTTGACACGAGGTGGGTGTGTTCAGCGGCAGGAAACATACCAGTTTTACTAGTATCCCCGCCTCCATACCACAAATTAACGGGGGCTTCTTCACGCAGCCGATCTGCCTCTCGGCGCCATTCGTGAGACATAAGATCAGCAGGACTGTAATAGTCTCCAACTCCAACAGCAGGAGGTCCTGCGCGAGACAATACTGAGTCGGTGCGCTCTTGAGACGCCAGGAGAGCACTGTTCTCATGCTGGTAGTTGTGCGTGAATTCATATTGAAGATTAGCATCGCATTGGTGGGAAGGAGGGTGAGTTGAAAGAACAGGTTTCAACGAAAGATGTCTAGATGGGGGATGACCGTAGTTTCTTTGGCTGGAAGCTACCGGAGGGGCTGGTCCAGCATCTGCTCGGCCATTTGCATCAGTCATGAGCTGCAGTTTAGGTTGTCGAACATACGACATAGCTGGCTGAGCTAAGAACTGTTGCGACATCATGTATTCTTCTAAGTGCTGTCTTTCTTGTTTTTCGTATGAGATACGTGTAATAACGGGATTTAGTATGTCAGAAGCTGGCCTGTCGTCGGCTGGTAGAGCGAAGTAATACTTTCGAGAGTGATCTGGAATTCTCTTAGAAATAGTGGAACGAGATATGTAACTGAATGTGACTTACTACTTCGTCCAGTATTCACAGTGGAACATAACGCCAATTCTGCTTCCGGAAAAGTCGGCTGAGAATTGGGGGGACTCAGTAGACCAGTCTGGAGACGGTCAAGAAGATGGTGGGACGAATTAGAAGAATAGGTAGCCAGTGGTTCTGGAGCAGAGACCAGAGGCGACATCGACACCTGAGCTTCTTGACCAGTCCGCTGGACTTCGACTGGAAAACCCCAGTCTTGGCCGTCCTGAACGGGAATCTGATGCTGAGCATGGTTGGCCACCGAATAATCATAGCCGCATATATCGATTTCCATGGTGTAACTGAAGTTCTAATCTAATGTGCTTAGGAAAACTTTGGGAGATGGATATTAGGGATTTCAAGAGCGGTTGTGTGTAAGATCGTTGATGGCAGAAAAGGTAAGAAGTAGTTCGTTGATGAAGTCGTCGTCGAGGATATCGACAGAAGCATTATCAAAGTTTTGTGTGGCCAGTTTCGCGCCTACGCTCTGCTTAGTAAATAGTGAATCACGTGAGATTTTCTGTTCCCCTGTCCAACTACTATGCATATACACCATGTGTAAAATGAACTTCTCGGATTTAAATTAATGATGATTGTAAAGAGAAAGAACATTATCCAGATTCTTCAAGCAATAGATAATATGTACTATGGAGCAAAATGTAGATTAGGTGTCTCCAAGTAGGTGTCGGCAAATGTTATATGAATTTGTCGGAGCAAATTTAAGGTCAATAAAGAATATACAGCAGTATATTAGGATTGGATAGTGAAACAAGGTATTAGTATAGCGTTAACTTGCTAAATAGAAACAATACTATTTTCTAGAGTCGATAAGCAATTAGCAAATTGAATAGGCGAGCTGCTCACCCGGGTGAGCCGTTCGCTTTGTCAAGTCAACATCAAGTCTAGATGTGACGGAGATGGTTGCCCAGAGAAACGCGCAATCGGCTTCGCGAGAAGTCCAATACAGCCTACGATTCGAGTTATGGAGTAAGGCCAACCTGGAACACGGCTCCACGCGATTATTACTTATAACTTCCCTCAATCAACCCTACGCGTTGAATTTGTGAGAGGTAACCTTATAACATGCCCTTTTCGCCTCGAAATACGGATCCCCTGATATGGGGTGTGCGGGCATTCCTGTATTTCATTACTTCTTTAGCTAGATATATGCCTGGAACTCTCACAATAAAAGATTTTGGACTCAGTTTGACCTAATTAGTTTCTCATATGCAGATACGACATTATCATCCTTAGAATGTCTGGCTCTTTGGTCTACAAGTATTCCAACTTGACACCTGTTGTTTATAGACAAAGCATACAGTTAGGTCAGAAATCTTTTGTTTCAACACTGGAAATGTGGGAAACGGACTGTGCTTACCCATCCGAGGGATATCAAGTGCTATGAAATCTCTAGGAGAAGCTCCCCTTAGACACGAACAACAGAACTGACGCATAGCACATGACTGAACTCAAGTCCAATCAAAATATTCTTCTCCAAGACCACTCGTTATAATCTCACGAGAGGATTCTGAACCCTCATAAAACTTTACCGTATGCATGTCATAGGTTGGGGGTAATAAATAGAGTGGACTCCCAAATACACTTCTGTGCAAATGCTAATGCTCAAGGATAAAGGTGTTCCACACAACAACAATCCGCATCACGAGAAGGAAGCTCATACATTCTCACGTCTCCGAGACGCAATCACAAATATATACATTGCGCGCAATCAAAAGGAAAATAACCCCAAGGTAAAAGGGTGGGCGCAGCGCGCCGTATATATCAAAAAAAATTGAGAGTTGCATTGATGGGGTGATTAAGGATAACATTAAAAAAAATCACAAATTGAAGTGATGGGGAGTCATGTAGTACCGTAGAAAGGCATAAACCTGAAAAAGAAGAACCCTTGCCAATCTCTATGCCGTGGGTCTACCAACTGCATCTAGGAAAGTGGCGATGGGTTTCAACAATTATAAGAATAAGAGAAAGAAATAGACACAAGGTCGGTGAATAGCATTAGTGGATAGGAAAGGGTGCTATTGGGTCGTTGCTGGGGCAATAACGGAGCTATGAATCGAGGCTCGGATGCCGTACGCTCACGATTCATAGCACGCAACAGTAATTATGAAAAGAAGGGGCGATCATCCGTACAGCCAAGAAATGAATCGTTTGCTTGCGTGCCAGAAAAAATATTCGCCCAGAAAGGAATCTTCCCGTCTCATGCTAAGATGAGAATAAGCCCAACAACATTCATCAACGAAACGGTTTGTTTGACGAAGGACGCTGCGTCGGGTCTAGGTATATAGAACCCGATTTATCTTGAGGCGACTGATGAAAAGATGCCGATGAATTTGTGAAAGAATTGCCGTAATTAGGTGTCTGTGGGTTGGACTGTGACTCTTGATTCTGGGGTCCAAGTGGTGAAGAAAAGGGATTTCCGTAGCCTGTGTTTTGGTACACAGGGGATGATTGCTGGAACTGCCCAGATGAAGAGGAGAACAGAGACCCATAGTCAGATACACTAGGGCTCAGAATAGCCTTCATTGAATGGTGACTCGTGTACCTGGGGACTGTTCCAACTTGTCGATGCAGAGACCCTGGAGTTGGAACTTGCGGACGAAGAGTTGATTGCCGCTGGCCAGACGTGGGATTTGGAAGTGCAGAGAAGGAGTCCCTCGAGTAATACCGTGAGACACCCTGACGAGTATTGCAAATGGAGCTGAAGCTGGAGCTGCCCGTTCTATTACGCGGTTGCAAGGTTGGGGTACCCACATGCATGCGCCCAAACTGCTGGGACGTGCTTCCAGTGGGCGAGGTGATGTCGAACGCTGATGGCGACATGACGGTAAGAGACGCAACCCTACCCTTCCCTTCTGGCCTGGAGTATGACTCACAAGCAGGTGTCATTTGCTCAGCAGGAGTGGCATCGCCTCCTGGAATGTGATCGAGTGGAGACATGGTAAAGGGAAACGACCCTGGTGGCGAGCCCTGGCCATTATCCCCGAAGGGGTAGTTGGAAGGTCCAGCAGCGCTCATCATGCTTCGGCCAACAAGCGTATTAGATCCGGGGGCACTTCTAGAAGTCCCCGGACTCAATGCCGGTGGCTCCTCAGAGGCATCGCTTTTTGGAGCTCTACTACGCCGACTGTTCCCCTGCCGGTTGTCCTCTTTACGCTGCTGGGCATCAATACGGCTCAAAGAGATAAGTTAGCATCAAAACTTACCTTCGCATATCCCACAGGTGCATTCACAAACATTCTTGTTCGCCGCGTTGAGCCCATGACGTCCTCGCAGATCGTCTTCTCTGTCTGGTAAACGTATCAGCGGAGCATATCGGCCTGGAAACCAAAATAACTCACCTCCAAAGCCTGAATAATATTGTGGAAACGCTCAGCGCAAGTCGCGTTTTCATCTGCAGTTTCGTACTTGCGCCTGCTAGTACCATTTACCAAATCGTAAGCTGGTAATCCTTTGTAGCCATGTTGAACCTGATCAATCAGACAATCCTGGAAATGATTAAGGATTATTTCGTATACATCATCGGAAGCGCGAGTACTTACTATAACCTTATGACAATGGGCTACCACGTCCTGATCCAAATGATGCTGGGAGACTACCCACCTCTTCCTGGCCAGGGAATTGAGATTGTCCTTGGCCTTATCGCCACGAACCATAGCCATATATACCAACCGCACATACCTGTCGCGGTTCGCCTTTAGATCCATGAAAGTAGGATCAGACGCCGGAGCAATGTACGGTGTACCGGTTTGACTGCGCTGCCTGCGGTAGACGCGGGCCTCCTCCGGACTTCGAAAAAAATCATGATAGGCTGGATATATGGACACATATTGACCAGAAATACTCTCAATCATGTCCTGCGCTCGGTATGCATGAAAATTTTCCGGAGTTGTGCCGATTGAATTTTTGGTGAAGACTATCTCGTCCCCTTCTTCGCCAAATATGGGAATAGCCCCCAATGGCTCACTTCCGGCGGTGAAGCCTGGCGGGTTGACATCCTCGCTAAATATCGGGATTCCCCCCTTTCCCTCAATGCCGTCATCATTCGAAGTGTGCAGAGCCGCACTGTGGAAGTGTGATATGGGAAAACTATCACAAAAAAGATCGTCAAGATTGTCCATAGCGAACTGCAAATTATCATCCTCCATGTCGACGGCAGGATTTATAGAATTCAGGGACGTGGCCATATCGTCCATTGAATCAGGAGCGAGATGGTCCGCGTGGTTGGCGGTGAACGCGTCCCATTTGTCAGAGGGAGTTGAAGCGTCCGCCGCATCGCCGACTCCGAGCGTATCTAGTGCTTGTCAGTACTCAATATAAGAGCAGGTCTCCTGGACGCAACTCCGGGAGGTGTTTTTTCGTCGGCGTCGAGCTTATACTCACTGATGTGATTGGATATAGGACCTTCCATTTCGGTTCAGTTCTCAGAAGGGGCGAAGAATAATTGGGAAATCAAGAGATGTTGGCCGTTACAAACCAATGGCAGCAAGGGAATGTGTGATTGGTATGTCACTTTTTCGGTGCTTGAAGTAGGGACAGGATCGGGTTTATATCTACAGGAGAAGGCCTGCGGAGGCCGGTAAGCGGAGCAAACGTCACCTCGAAAATGCGGCCACGTCCTCGATACCATACCCATTTTTCACGTCACTCCTCCAGCTCCTCCCAGCCACAAGGTCAAACGCGGGTGACGTCGAGGCGGCGTTGTACTATCACCCACCTCCCCTCTCTCCCTTCCGGAGACTCGAACTAGGTGTGTCGGTGGTGATCGGTAGCCACATTCCCCATGCCTCTCTATTCTGAAACTGATTCTTACTAACCCTTCGGATTCTAAGATAAAAAGGATGGAATTGACAAGAAAACATGCTTTGCTCCTCTACCCGGACGTGAACCATTTGTTAGTACACATAGCCATGCCAACCAGTGGCAGTTATGTCGCACTTAGAAATTGAAGAGCAGGGTCCACAATTGAGACTCTGAAATGAAGGTCACTCTTATTGTAAAAAAAATATATATAATTGAAGTTCCAAAGAAACGTCTTAGATGGATGGTAAGAACACTTGGAGACGGTGCAGCACACAGTATAGACATGGTCGGTTAGATTATGGAGCGGTAGGGTTCGTTAGGCATATATATATATATATATATATATATGTGTGTGTGTGGAAGACATGGGAGTGAGTACGAAGTGGCATAAAGTCTAAGAGTATTATACCGGTAGAGAATCGGAAAAGAAAAAATGACCCTCAGGTTTGCTATATAAAAACTTTCCTCCATGTCTCGTACAAGTTTATGGGTTGAAAGATATCCCCAAATCCCTTCAACACACAGACTCCGACACCATCTAATTGAGTTGTTTCCATTAATCACCATCATCATCCGCAGCCACAGAGATACCCCTTGCCCCTCTTCAAATGAAAATGCAAGCCATTCCTATTTTCACTCAACTGAAAGTTAGACTCGTCGCCTTTGTCCGCCGGGTCTTTCGGCAGTGAATCAAGAATTTGTGTAGATAGTATGGACGAGACGGTGTAGATGACAAAGAGAGAAGAAGGACGAAGGACGTTGGAGGAGACTTTATGCCAAGCCGCTAAACCCCTCTCGAATTAGCGCAGCAGTTGCAATCAAGCGACACCTAAGGACCTCTCGTGACTCTCTCCATCATCAGCCTCATCAGCATCATCCCCCTTATCAGCCTCAGCAATGCTCACTATACGTCCTGCTGCATCACATGTCGAAGTCCAACGCTAGCCAGAAGGCTACTATAGTGCAGAAGTTGTGCACCCTATGGACTCATGATGACAACTTCTCCAAAGACGATGTCGTCTTCAATTGTGACAAATTCACCGAACTTCCAACCACTCCAGGCTCCCTTATCCGTATCATCGCATTGAAGCAAGACACGGCCGTGCGAGATTTCCAGTCTGCTTCGAAACCATCAGCTAAAGACTCACCCAAAGTGATAGCCGATGAGGCCCCACGACATGCCAATACGGACTCTCGCTCGCGAAAGAGCCGGAGGCAGGCGGTAACGTTAACCCTCGATGAGAACGGTTTGGTCATCCAGGGTGGCCGGGAGTCTGATCCTGGCAAGTCTTATATCTTTGTCGCAAAGCCCATGGCGCTAGACCTTCGGTCCAAATATCCGAATCTACAGGTCAGTAGCATCAAGTTATCCTCCCATAGATTATCTTGGCCGAGGTTAATGCATCAGTAATAGGTTTCCATTGCAGAAAAAATTGCTAAAGTTTTTGGATTCCGTAACAGAACTCAGGTCTTGGTGACTATTGTAAGTATGCAGTAAATTGGTCTACTCTGCTGCCACTCTAACCGGTAATAGGCTGACGAGGAAACAAATTCTGCCACCCATGTAGAGATTGCATTTCGAGATGAGTATCTTGCTCGTGCCGATATGTGGCGCATGGCCATATCTGAACTCAGCTATCGCACCGTCTACCGCGGCCAGAAATTGCTATTCATGGGCACTATCAAAGCAACAGTCAAAAACGTCTATATCGATGGTCAGTCTAGACATTCTGGGTATTTCTCGTCTATGACCAAGCCCGTCTTCCGCAGTGAGTCTGCGCGGTATGTCTTGTTTATTCAAATGTCCAAGGAGATGTGGGACTTTGATACAGAGGGTGCAGGGGAGATTATGTTCAACAAAGTCGTGAACGGCTTCCTCCCTGACCTTTTCAAGCGATGGATCAAAATAAACGCAAAACACCTCGTAACGATCATACTATTTACGCGAATGCATTATGACGACGACTCGCCTTCCGAACAGCAGCCTCTTGAAGACGATGCTGCTCGATACAACGTTGACAGTTCAGGCAGACGGTTCAGAGATTATTACCGAGTGGTATTAAGCGAGATGGCTAGCGGTGACTGGGTAAACATTCTATACCAGCTTAAAAAGGAATTCAGAGCCTTCCTCAGAGATGTCTCGATTGTGTCAAAATCACCATACAACTTCGCCAACAATCAAAATGATTGCTCGAATGTTCACCAGACTGACGTGGTGCTTGCCGGTAAACCAGCTCCAGCTACGCACGGAAATGTTTTGGAGGCTATCAATCTAGTAGCTGCACAATTTGCGCAAGACTATATCGATCGCGACCTCGTACGTACCGGTATTTCAGTGACTGTCATCACAGCGGGAACAGGCGTATTTGAAGTGGACTACAATATTCTTAAACTGACCACCGACACACTTGTTGGATCCGGCATTGGGATTGATCTAGTATGCCTCTCACCAATGCCACTGCATTCGGTCCCTCTTTTCAAGTATCGGAGTCCTCGCCTGGTGTCCAGCCTACCAGCAGAACTTGCGAAAAGCCCCCAAAAGCGGGTTTCTTCAGAGACATCCGACGAGCTAAATGAAAAGACACCGCGCCAAAATCAGCCCAACTTTGGACCAATTACACGTTCATCGGCTAACCCCCATCCTCCCATGCTTACAAACGATGGAACTACATTATCTGCAGACGAAGCCACAGAATGGAGATATGCGATTCCTCACTGGGTGGATGTTTCTTTCTGGTCAGGTCCCTCAGATGAAATCCTAGAATTGACGAATCCACGAAAGCTGACAAACCCGGTTACAAAATCCCGAAAGAAAGGTGGCACCTTCGGACTTCGGTGCCGAATGTACGAACTACAGATGATGGGTGTCATGGAAAGCGAACTGGGGAATATAACAATACCGTACTTGGAGGAAGACCCCCTTTATCCACATAGCTTACGAGGATACTTTGACGAGTTCAAACAAAAGAACACCGAGGACGCCCGCCGCCCAAGGCAACGTTCGATCCACCGACCCTCTGAAACGGCGAAGGTCAAACATGACTCAGACAAACAGCCTGAAGCTGAAAAACGGGTCCTCAAATCATGGATGGACGCATATGATGGCAACGTTTTTTCTTCAACCTCCGACAGACCGGCTTCGCAAGATTATCTACAGGACGGCATGAACGATTACGACCTTAGGCGAACAAACAGGACGCTTGAGAAGACTGCCCAAGGCCTATCTCTACCCCCCTCGTACGATGCTCCGACTCCGTCGTTGGGGCAGTCTGCCCGACCACCTCCCGACACGAACTTCCATCAGCTGATGCGAGAACGCTCCAACGACGTAGAGAGCCGATCACCGCGAAGTACGTCGATACATGGTCCGCGGGGCAAAGGATCAGTCCAACCTCGTGCGGATGTCTTGTATCGGCAGAGCACAGCCAGACTGAGAGACACTGCGCGGCCCCCTCATCAACGAGGTAACTCTGGAGATTCAAGCCACCACCGTGGTTCCACCTACGTTACGCCAAATCAATCGCCTGCTATCAGCAGGGGAAATACGCCTCCCAAACGATCGAGCCAGCAACTTTTATCTCCCGCAAATTCTACCTCGTCCGCTAAGTCGTCCAAACCTACTAGGCCCGGATGGTTCATGCGACACATAAGCTTTGGTGGAACCGGGTTCACCGCAGCTCCGGCCACGAGTGTCGATGCCTCGATTAGCTCAGGAAAAGTAAAGCCGGCAAGGCTCACCGTGGAAAACAATCAAAAGGGCGTAATTGCTGCAAAGCTGGCGAGTACGAGGAATGTCGATGTGGAGAAACCATCCCAACCCATCGCAATCAGGGCGTCCCGTGAAGCTTCTGGTTCATCCACCTCCCCTCCCTCCTTCGTCCCCAAGTCTGTTGAAACCGTTCGTGTGATGCCCAATGTCAAGACGTCCATAACTTCTCAGCCCAGCTCAGTGGCAAAAGATTCTAGTTCTCTATTTCTGTTTGCAAGTTCTCGAGGTCTAAGGGAGCAGGTGGGCCCGAAACCTGTTATATCTACGAGTGGTGGTACTCAGCACATTCCGCGAACTCTGTCGCCAACAAGTGCACTTTCACCATGGGCGGTCCTTGTCAACCCATGTAACCCGAAGAAGAATCATAGCAACATTCCTGGGCAATTCCGACGATGGCAACATGTCTTCCCCAAACGCCTCAAGACCTCATCAATGAAGTGGAAATCGCTATGCTCTCCTGCCGCTGTGCCCTTGACCAACGAATATTTCCCCACCGCTGATCAGCTTGCGACAGAATACAATGAAAGTCCATATAAAATAACGCAGGACGAAGACGATGACCTGATGGAGATCCCGAAATCCCGGGAGACTCTTGTACGGGAACTAATTGCGTTTCGGCTCTCCCATGGATTCCAAATCATCATCGGAGCAGACGTTGCCGAGTTCACCGGCGGGCGAGAGCATGATCTTTCCAACATATTCCACCCCGATTACATGGCAAAAGATGGTGATACTGTTTTTATGTGTGTCGGTAACACTATACACCAACTTGTATGCGCTGCTGGTGGGGAAGTGGAAGTCAAGCGATTCAGCCGCAAGCCTACGACAGCACTACAATCTTCAGCCGGTATTGATACTCCTTTGACGTACAAGCCGCTCATCAAGACAGCATTCGACAATCAATATCGTACTCGCGATGTTATACTAAGGCCTCCACGGAAAGAGTATAATTGGAACTTTATTGACACATTCCTGGCCGGTTACCACGATGAGTTCTCTGAGATTCTGCGGTTTTGGAGAGCTCGGTTCGTTCTCATCCCTGTAGAACTGCCAACAATTAATCGTCGGCCACTTCCTCTTCTAACCGAAGACTCGGAAGAAGAGATACGACTAGAGGGTATTCGCAAGTTGACCCAGGTTTGGCAACGATATCGTTACATACCTCCAGAAGAACGCCACTTCCAGGCCACTGCACCTAGAAAGCAGAAGGACCCCAATCCACTGGCAATAGAGTATCAGACCCGTGATCCGTCAGTGATCGTCGCAGCAGGTCTTGACAATACACTTCTTTCCGAAGCTGACCCTGAAACCATTTCTCTATTCTCGGAGACGGACCGATACCACACCTCCAACATCGACTTGAAGAAGTTAGCGGAAGACTTACAAGGCGAGAAGGGCATTCGAATGTTGGATCGACGATGGCATTGGCGACTACATTACAACTGCTTCCTCGGTTTCGATCTCACGAGCTGGCTCCTCCAGAATTTCAAAGACGTTGAAACTCGCGACGAAGCAGTCGACCTCGGAAATCAGCTCATGCATAAAGGTCTCTTTAAGCATGTACAGCAAAAGCATCAGTTTCGCGATGGCAACTTCTTCTACCAAATTGCGCATGAATACCGCGCACCACGGCCTGAATCTCGAACAGGGTGGTTCGGGATCCGTCGCGCAGATCGTTCTGTTCCTTCAACGCCGCTATCAGAAGGTCCGCGATCGTCACCTCTTGCAACTGGACGAAGCACCAAGTCACGACCGAGTACATCGGATTCCGAGAGCGTCTCCGAAGGCTCTGCCTCTGTCCCTGGTGAGAAGACGCCAACCCGCACCCCGAATCCAAAACTTGCAGTCACTCTCTCCCGTGTGATGCGATACGACGTTGATCCCCGAAAGCGTTCGTACCGACCGGAGATTATATCGCTCCATTATGACCGCCTTCACAATCCCGACAATTGCTATCACATCCGCATTGACTGGATGAACGTAACCGCCAAACTCATCGAAGACGCCATTGTGACTTGGGCAACATCCGTCGAAAAGTACGGCCTCAAACTTGTCGAAGTTCCAATCGCAGAAGCATCCAGCATCAGCGAAAACCACCCCTTCCGCACCCCGTACCTTGTTGAACTCGCCCTCCAACCTCCAAAGCACCCACCCGAGCACCTCTACGACGTCAGCCACTTCGGGCCACAAGCCAAGACCGATGCCTTTGCATACCACAAAGCACTGCTCCGGCGCCTAAACTACGTCCTCGATATGGAAGCTGCGTCGTGCTTCCCAAGCGATGTCGATGTGCGCTATTCGTGGGGCGTGCCAGACTACAAATACACGCAGTTTATCCACCGCTCAGGCACTGTGCTCATTCAAATCACCGACGACGGCAACTTTCTGCTTTTAGCAAACCGCCTCGTCAACAACCGCGCCAGCACAACCCGCGACGCTTCCTCGCGCTTCCGAACGGGCGTCGAACGCATGGCAACAGCCATCAGCACCGTCTCCACACCCAACGAACGCGCCAGCGCCATGCGCTCCCCCTTCTCCTCTCCCCTCGCGCGTCCCGTTCAAGACTCGTCCCTTTTGCACACACAATTCTCACAGCCCGCCCCTGCATCGCAGCCCCCTCCTACCCCACATATACAAACCCCCGAGGAAATCAAAAAATCCTTCGAGGCCTTCTGCTCGGACCCAGTCGCGCTAAAATCCTTCTACGACGAAGCATTTAGAAGGCAGGCACCGAGCCCGAGTCCGAAGATCTTGGGGACGGTGCTGGGAGGTGAGATTCCGAGTTTGGGGTTGCCGCCAGCTATAAGGATTGGTGAGGCTAGTTGGAGGGAGGGGGGAGTTAGTCCGGGGGCTGAGAGGACGGGTGCAGGGGGTGGTGGTTGGAGTCTGGCAGGAATGCGGGACAGAAGGAGGGGAAGTTTAGGACCGGATGCTATGGCAGGTGCGATGAACGCTGCGAAGAGGCAGGGTAGTGAGGGTGCAAGTGCCGAGAGGGGAATTCCGAAAAGGCAGGAGAGTGGTGGGAGTGTTGGGTCTGGATAGTAGAGTGCAGGTTGGTGATATGGTGTGCCGTGCCCTTTTGATCGAGATTGGGGTCAGGGCGGTCGTTTTATTCACGGTTTAGTGCAAGTCTTTGCTTCTTCCTGGATCCTAGATAGATTGTTTTCTCTTTCAGGCCTATTTGTTGGCAGTCTGGGTTTCTTACCCTGGTAGTTTGAGCTTTCTTCAATTTGTACGATATACCTCTGTTACAGTTAGAGCAAATCAACTCCTAATATGAGTTCCCTAAAGTTAGAAAACGTTTATGTATTTGTAGGTCCTCTTTCTTTGTACCCGTTCTCGGCGATGATAAAACCCGCTTTCAGTTAAGAATACTGTCTCTCTCAACAATTATGAGACTCATATTTAACCTCGTTTTCGACAACGGCTAAGCACCAAACACGGTTTATTACATCATTTTATACGTATCTCGCGAAATCCAGTATTCCCGTCACTAAAGCCTGACATTATATCAACAACGCTTTTTTATACATGAATGATACACCCCTCGATATCGCAAGCATTAAGGTTTTTATTATTCGGGAGCCCGGGCTTTTTAAAAACTTTTATATATATACATTCATATATAGCTCTAAATATATATGTATCCTGGAAAGGTCGGCCCCTGCCCCATCCTAATCGCGGCCGAATACCACCAAATACAACAAAGAATCAAACTCAGAGCAGCCTCAGCTGCAAAATGCACCCCTCCAACCGTTATGGTGGTCGACGGAGAAGTCAAGACACTCCATTAATGGAAACGAATGCGACACCAACCCACCCTAAACCAACGCAACTGCCCCCATCCTCTGAAAGCAACAATCAAATCCAGTTGAATTCGAAAAAACAACTACAGAGCCTTCTTACTGCCAACAAAGCCCCCGAGCATCGACAGGTGGCGACCGTAGACACCGTCATGTCAATCCTTGCCTTCCTAATACCACTCCTGAGGAACGAGGACCAACTCCTGGCCTACTTTAAACGATTTGAAGAAAGAGTATTTAAAGAAATTCAGAACACTCCGCAACAGGTACCAGTTACTAGCCCGCGAACGTGGGCTAGTGTTGCTGCAAGAGGACATGCAAGGCAGTTTCCAGCAAAATCTCGCCCGGGAAACCAGGCAAACTCCACTGCCTTCACAATACGCCCTACCAATACCACAAAGGAATCGCTTCGAAGCCAGACGAATATGGCAGTCCTACAAGAAGTACGAAAAACAATCCCAGAGGCCGCAGCGGTTCGCCACCTCACGAGCGGAGACATTCGTGTATACGTTACAACTGCAGGGGCGAAGGAAGCGATTATCAAGAAGAGAGATGCCCTAGGGGAGAGACTGGGTGCTCGGATCCTTCGATAAGGCTTCCCGGCCGAGATTCTAGGGGTACCAACCCAGGGATTTGAGATCAAGAAGGGAAGAAATGCGGAAAACTCTGCCCTCCTCTCGAAGATACAGAAATCGGCTGGAAAGCTTGTTCCGGATGTCGAAATTGCTCGCATAGAGTGGCTTCGATAACATAACTACGGAACAAACTCTCATTGAAATTCTCAATCGGAAGCTGACGTTACTATGTCGGCCGCTGAGGACACCGCCGCAGAAACCACACCTTCGACTAACGACCCCAAATCCATGGAGACACATACACACCCCAGAGACTGAGAACTCACGGCTCTCTTATAATCTATACAACGACTGAGAAACACCAAAAACAAGTGGTTCAGAGAGGCCTAGCCTTCAGTGGTGGGCTTTACTAAGCACGCTTCTCGGGCACATGGGAGCATTTCGCGGGAGCCCATAATACGGACAAATGCCAGAAGAAGGATGGGAGTAGGTGCGCGAGTTGCAACTCGCGTACTCATAAGGCCTGGGATCGCCGCGTATGCAGCATATACCAGAAGAAGAAACAAACGGCCAATGAGAAATGTCGAGCTCTCCAATTCTATACAGAGCAAGTTCGGCGCCAATAACTAGAAGAAGCACCCAAAACCTTCTCCGGGATCGAAGATATCCCAACCCTCAACCTCCACCTAGTGAAAATCCTTAACCCGAGGAAAAGGGCTGCAATGGAGACCCCTTGGGAGGAGCCAAGAGGACGACCAGCAAGGCCAACATTCCAGGCAGTAGCAGCACGGGGCCCCTCGCAGGCGAGAATCGTAATCAGTTCTCAACCCCCCAGAAGACCAAACTAGAATAGGGACGCGGTCTCTCGTAATTGTTCAATTCAACTGCGGGAATGCCAGCCAGGGATCATCGACAGGTGTCTTTGACCAATTACACCCGCAAAAGCACCACATCATTGCAGTTCAAGAGCCATACTACAATACGTACACAAAATCGACGTACTGGCCAACCGTATCCTAAATGTATACAACCCGAGACTCAATGGATCAGCAACCGCACGCTGCGTCCCAGCCATATATGATGCAGCACATAAGAATGACGCAAAGACGATCATTTTGGGAGACTTTAACCTCCATCATCCCCAATGGGGTGGCATGCAGATCGTGTCGGAACCGCAGGCCGAGGAACTCCTCCGTGCAACTGAAGGAATGGGACTCCAACTTGCCAACCCGGAGGACACACCAACTTGGAGAAGGGGAAACAAGGAGAGTACTATCGACCCAGTCTTCTTGAGCAAGCTACTGTGGCAAAGGATAGTTAAATGCGAAGTCAAAGACAGCTGGGCTGTGATGAAGGATCATATACCTATTCAAATAGAACTAAACGTAGAGGCAGACCGCAGCCAGCCACCAGAGCGGTTTTGCAATTGAAATCCTCGATCGAGGGAGATTTTAGGACGAAGTTAAGGTGGCCCTACAAAACCTCCAGGTGTTAGAACAAGACGCCTCCCCTCAGGAGATTGATCAGAGATTCCAAAGCATTCAATGCATCTTATCTGAGGCACTTCGAAAACACTGCCAAAAAGTGAAACCAGGGAAATTGGCCAGATCTCAATGGAATAAAGAATGTGAAGAGCTCCTTCGTCAGCACCGCAGAGCATGAAGAGAGTGTACTCACAACCCAACGGATGAAAATGAAGCTAGGTATAGAAGCCTCCAAAACCAGCTCAAGGCGGCAATACGAAGAGGAAGCAGACGGGCATGGCAGCAATTTATTGGAAAATTCACCAACGACCCTCTCACCCATAATAAAGGCCTATGGACGTTGAGAAAATGGGCGAAGAAAGCAGGAAAACATATCCCAGACCCACATCTTCCCTCGATCGAAGGACATGATGGAGTCCTACAAAGCGATGGCAAAGGAAAAGCTGAGGCATTAGCGGCAAGGTTCTTTCAAACGCCAGAGGAGGCTGATTTAATCGACATCCCCGCCAGATGTACCTCAATCCCAGAAAACAGCTTTGGCGTGAGCCCAGTTGTATCGACGGAGGATGTACAGTGTACCATTAAAAGGCTACCGAAGAGTAAAGCATGCGGTCCTGACCGAATCGCGAACGAAGCTATCCAGGCAGGAAGGGAAACTCTTGCAGAATATATAGCCCAAACAATAAAATCGACGCTTCACCAAGGACACTATCCAACAATCGGCAATGTAACCACTACAATAGTCCTTCGAAAGGAAGGGAAAACAGACTTTACAAGTCCGAGTAGCTATCGACACATCGCACTACAAAACACGCTCGCAAAGGTAGTGGAAAGGGTCCTCGCAGACAAGATCTCACGGGCGATGGAAGACAACAATATTCTCCCTCCAAGTCAAATGGGGGCCAGAAGGGACCGATGGACATTATCAGCCTTGTCGCTCCTCGAAGCAACCACAAAGGCAGCCTGGGTGGGAAAGACAAATACGGTCATATCTATGCTAAGATCAGGCCTTAACGGGGCTTTCGACAATGTATCACACCAACGACTCGAGCATATCCTATGGCAGAAGAAGTCCCCAGACTAGGCAAGGAAGACTATCAGAGGATTCATCTCAAATCGGAAGACAAAATTAGTCTTTAACGGCTATACAAGCGACCAGATCCGCATGCCCTATGGGGTCCCCCAAGGCTCCCCTCTCTCTCCAGCGCCTTTTCCCATCTTTGCTTGTGACCTCTTGTAGGGGATTGAGGGAGGCAGTATACAAGAGATTGGCTTCGTAGACGATACAAACCTCATAACGTACAGCGTAACCGCCAAATAAAACTTCAGAGTACTGGAGAGAGCTCACGAGACATGCCTGGATTGGGCAAGGAGAAACGGGATGCGTTTCTCGCCAGAGAAGTACAAGCTAATACACTTCTCTCGGCGCCGCAATAACACTAGTGACCTTCAAAGCTGTGTCCGTATTCCAGGTTTTGATGATAAGCCAGTAGAGGGACTTAGAGTACCGGGGATCTGAGTGGATAAAAAGATGAGCTAGAAGGAACACGCAAATAGAGCCGTTCAGAGAGGTACCCACCAATTTGAAGCTACGTCCAGAATAGTTGGGTCGGCCTGGGGCCCGACGTTCCAGCGCTCATGGCTCCTATACCAAGTAATTGTGAGGCCAACTATGCTATACGGGGTAGAGGTATGGGGATTAAACAACAAAGGCATACATTCCCCACCTCTGAAAGACCTCGGGAAAGCCCAGGGTCAGACTTTCCGAAAGGCTGCTGGGGCCTACAAATGCACATCGACAGCAGTTATCCAAAAGGAGACAGCAACACCACCACTCATCATACATGCAGAACCCCTAGCCCTGAAAGGTGCGAAGAGAGCAGAGAACACTAGTGTCACGAGATATATCAAAGAACAGGTACGCTATTCATGAGAGAAGCGAAGGGGTAAAAACCACTCTGCAGACTTTGCTTCCAGACAAGAACGACGTGCAACGCTTGCTACTCAGGCCGAAGAGGAGTGGAGAGAATACGAAGGGGAAATGGAGAGAAAGCGGATAGGCAGACTGCAACGAAAACAAACCACAGTGGAAGGGAAAATGAAAAGAAACCCCCTAAACCCTACTTGAGAAATGGTCCAGCAGGAAGTAGAAAAACAAATGGTCTACCCAAGCTATCGGGAAGAAAGCCCCGACATGGAGAACACCTTGGAGAGTAGATATACCAACATCTCATAAAATTCTCACAAAAGCAGAAAGTACCATAGCTATACTCCTCCGTACAGAGGTCATTGGCCTAAACTACTAGCTTACGTGGGCAGGGGTCCCGGAACGTACGCCGGAATGCGATTGCGGTTGGCCACGCCAGACGCCGAAACATGTAGTCACAATGTGCCCTGGACGTACAGTAAAGGAACAGATGTGGGGGAAAGCTGGGACATGGGACTAAAAATCCTTCTTTCGACATCGGAATGAGTACAAGCGGTCACGGCCTGACTAATACAGGAAGGAATCCTGGACCAGTTCAACCTAGCCAAAAGGATCCTAACAGCCCGAGGATGGATTGAAATTACTCGCTTACTTGGAATAGATGGGACTTGGTATGCACAAGCAGATTCTGCTAACTGCGGTGGTAACAGATGTGTCAAAACTGAGAAGGAGAATGGCCTGTCTAGGCAGGGCTCCAAGGAGTAAAAATGGTTTTTATTTCCTACTAAGGGTTTTCCGAAATAGATAATGAAGTCTGCGTGGGCCTTCTTGGAACCGTATTGGACATAAAACTAGAGTTGATAATATAAACATACACTTCCTGTATTACATCGCTTAAAGCAGCACCTTACTCTCGAGCAAAATCTATCCGAATTGGCACCTTAGAAATCTACTGGGTGGGGTTTCTTTCTCCTATGGATCTGGTCCCTAATTTTCAAGCTTAGCATTCAGATCATATCCTCTTAGTTCCAGACCCGCTTCCTCATGCCTGCAAAGGGCGCCCAGTAGGAAGCTACAGCAAGCGGTCCTAGAATGATATAAGTCCAAGACGCAACCCTACAACCTGAAAGATACACAAGCCGCGACAACTGCCGCGCAAGGAGACTACGACTTCTGCAGTAACTACTGCCCCAACCAGCACCATTTCCTCTATAGTTACCATTACACAATGAATAGGTGAGGTGGAAGGCGATGTGGAGGAAAATACTTAAAGAAGATTTCTTAAACAACGATATTTACAAATATATCAGGAAGTTGATTTGAGAGATACAGCTAGTGCAACAGCTCGCCCAGCAAGGTAGCGTAGCAACGGCCTGACTAGTCTCAGCGACCACGAGATCGTAAGCTTGCCACAAGCGACGGTTCCAAAACGTCGATAACGCCTATTTGGGCCGAAGAACAAGCCGTAGAACAAGCCTAAGCCTGCGGTAGGAAAGCGTATGACGAAGAAAACAACTGCAAACCGATATTGAAGATCACTGAGGCGCAAGATGCTGCTATTTGAGAGAAAATTTTAGCCCTCTACGATGCTTTTCGTAACCACACCACAACAACATCTGTCTCAATAAATCTGAGGCTTGGATCCATCATAGCCGATATCTAGAGCAACTATAAACCCCTTAAATACCTCTTCTTATAACCCTTTTGTAATAGTTTGGACAGTGAGCGATCTAAAATAGATAATAGCGTGTAAGTGTGTGAAGTTCCACCACTCCTCATCCTATACCAACTTCGTCGGTGTTTCTCATATTCTCTTCGCTGAATGTTCTTTTAACGTAGTTCGGATCAATCTGGATCAATAGCTAACTCTTCCGTCCATGAATATCCGCCTTCATAATGGATTACACGCCATAAAATGTCCACAAATACCGGCTTTAACAGGAAGGGGGTTAGATAATTACAGCTGTCTCTGGTCCTCATACAGATCAATTATTACAACCTGAGAGACACAAAACACAGCGGGAGAGCCCCTCTTATCCCAGTATGTTTTCCAGAAAATCAAGGCTAGAAACCGGCATTGGACCGCTCATTGCCAATTTCATTCAAGATAACACACTTCAGCGGCTTACTGCGACATGTACAAAAGAAATATCACGTACACTATGGGATTGAAAAGAACCTGCTAATAACATAGATACAGAAAGCTTGAACCCAGACATATGCACGACCTGAAAGATATCGAAACGGCGAAGACCCCTTAAAGTTCTAATTCTAATCACGTCTCAGTTGAAAATTTGATTTACGTACCTAGCTGTTACGCCTGAACACAGCCTCGATAATGGACACGGAGCTTCCTTTCGGTGTCCTGGTTCCAAGTAGTTTGAGACGCTTGTCGGCACTTGTAAAAAGATTGACCCAATCCGGAGTGGTCCGTTCAAGGGAATTCCAACCAAGTGCCTGAATCATATCCAGATTCCTGGAGCTGTTGTCAGCACCAAGTGACTCATTCGATATAGATAATTGTACTTGCCTCTTCTGCTTCTCTGTCCACTTCGTGTTTGCCACCACGTCAGGAAGGAACTCATAGATGACCACACGCGATCCGTCTTTCATTGCAGGGATGAGGTTCTTCAAGAGCTGAATAGAGTACTTGTCCGACCAGTTATGGAAAATGAAGCGGAAAAAATAGACGTCAGCGTCTTTGATAGGTTGTTCTTGGAAGAAGTCATGGCCCATGAAGCTCACTTGTCCTTTCAAGGCTTTTGGAAGAAGACGTTCGCCCTCCTCAGCAGTGCCGGGGAGGTCCTGGACAATGAGATTGAGGTTAGGGAATTCTTTGGCGAGTGCCATGCTGACACCGCCCTGTCCGCCTCCTACGTCAACCACAGTTCCTCCAACCTCGTTAATGGACTTCCAATCGTAACCGTGGATGAGATGGTTGATATCGTATAACGAACCACGTGTCATGAAACGCATTCCTCCACCGAATCGACGAGCTCGCTCAGGAGTCTTCGCCAATTCAATGTAGAAGGAGTCATCTGTTTTATTTTCAATGTTGAAGCCTGTCTCATTCGGCTCGCCGCTGTTTGGCCATTTCTGGTGGGCCTCATTGACCTTCAGGCTTGCGGGAGCAAGGTCTTCAACAAGGAAGCCAATTGTGTCCATGGCTTCCGAATCTTGCCGCAAGATCCGTGACGCTGCTGTATGGCGGACATAGCCGGGTCGTGTCTCCGCAAATATACGATTGATCATGGCATGCTGAAGGAAGCGCCTAAGAAGGACTTCATCGACACCGGCAGACTTAGCTATGGTAGAGAAAGAGATGTCTCCATCGAGGGGAACATGAGCTGGTATGTTGTGGTTGTAGATAAAGCGGAGCGATTGCAAGTCGGTGAACTAATGCGCATATCAGAATTGATCACCTAATTCGGATCTCAAGGCACATACCGTAAACAGCGTCTCAAGCAGCGTTCCCACCGGGCCTAACGCCAATCTTTTCAAGTCCTGGGTTGCATTGACTAGCGCTTTTCTTTCTTCTTCGATCTCCTCGGGGAGGTCGGTTAAGGTGTCGTAAAAGAAGTGTGTCGACGGTAGACCGACAGATGCCGTATGTGCGTCCAATTTCTTAGCCCGTGCTAGAATACCTTCAGCGATCTCAGTAAGTGTACACATTTTGCCTTGAGTTGTGATTGGGAAGGTGAGTTTAGTTTGGATTGGTGAAAGTAGTTTTCGGTATGGAATACGAACGAATGCTTGAAATACTCGTATGGTATCTCAATGCAGAGGCAGATTTTCTAACCCTTTTAGAAGAACTCCTCTATCGTATCGGATGGCATGATTGCGGACCCGACTATAGGACCTTTCACGTGGGTCCTTATTCAGACCCCCCCGTTCCTGCATGAAGGCCCATGTCAGCACAGCTCAAACCCTGGATTCCGGACCACATGTGTTCCAGATTATACCAACTGCGGACCTGGGCTACAAACGCGCGAGACCCAGGGCCACCAAGTTCGTAAAAGGTTGTATTTCTTATGTTCTTTTTTTAAGTGGCCCCAGACAGCAAAGGGACCGTCTACGAGCAAATGCCCATTACAACTTACTGGCTGGAGACCCGAGTCCTTGCGGCTCATAGAGGCACAGCTGTTGGGATGTATCCCTTAGTTTTGCATCAAGTACATATCATGTTGCGCTCATAACCTTGTCAGTGGACAACCCGTGCAACCGGTCTCTTTGATTTCGTTCTAGAATTTTCCTCTGCCTAGAGCTATCTGCAAGCATTACACTCGTTCAGAATGCATCCACTCCTTACGTCAGTTCTTTTCGTTACTATTTTAGCCTCCCCTCTGCTTGCTGTACCTGTACACGAGAGACCTCGGCAGATTGAAGCTGAATCATATCGAAATGGGAGAGAGAGGCGCCTTTTGGGGTCTTCTTTCAACCCCCCTGGACCGGCAACCTATGACTATGTCGTAGTTGGCGGAGGGACTGCTGGTCTCACCATCGCCACCAGACTGGTTAGTCTTCATGCCATAGAGGCATTATCTTGTTTAATCTCTTTTATAGGCCGAAGACTCATCCAAATCTGTTGCTGTCATCGAGGCTGGTACTTTTTATGAGATTTCCAATGGAAACTTGAGCCAAATTCCTCTTTTCGGGCCCGGTGGTGCCGGTAAATCGCCGTTGGATACCTATCCTACCATCGATTGGCAATTCCAGACCACGCCTCAAGCAGTACGTCCTTCTGATACCCCAGCTTGCAACTCGTCTGACCTAATTCAGGGAATGTTGAATGTCTCAGTGCACTATGCTCGTGGAAAATGTCTGGGAGGTAGTTCTGCTCGGCACTTTCTCACTTATCAGATCGGCCCCAAGGACAGCTATGAGCGTTGGGCCTCTCAGGTCGGAGACGACGCCTACAGCTGGGACAAGTTTCTTCCCTTTTTCCAAAAAAGTCAGGACTTTATCCCTCCACATGATAGACCACGGAATGCTACGCCAGAGTGGGATCAAAGAAGTCTCAGAAGCGGCGGACCTCTTTCCATCACTTTCCCCCCTTATGCTATGGCGTTCGCATCATGGGCACAGAAAGCGTTAACGTCCATGGGAATAAAGAAGATCAACGGTTTCACAAGCGGGAACATTCTTGGATCTTCTTACCAACTTCTCACCATGTCCAAGGACTTTATACGAGAGTCATCTGAGACATCGTTTCTTCAGAAGAAGGGCCTAAAAAGCACCAATCTTATCGTATACCAATCAATAATGGCTCAGAAAATTGTCTTTGACGGTACCAAAGCCACTGGCGTCGAGATCACCATGGGTGGTATCCCATTCACAATTTCAGCCAGAAAGGAAGTCATCCTCTCAGCTGGCGCCTTCCAGTCTCCCCAGCTGCTTATGGTCAGCGGTGTTGGACCGAAAGAAACACTCGAAAAAAATGGAATCAAAGTTGTTAAAGACTTACCGGGCGTCGGGCAGAACATGGAAGACCACATCCTTGGTGGACCCAGTTACCGTGTAACTGTCTCAACGAGTTCAGCCATGGGAAACCCTGCCTTTGCAGCCAATGCTGTAAAACAATACCTGAACTCTAAAAGCGGTATGCTCACCGGTGTCGGTGCCGATTTTCTCGCTTGGGAGAAGTTGCCCAAGAATTTCACTTCGTCCATGTCGAAAAGCGCCCAGGAGGATCTAGCCAAATTGCCCGCCGGCTGGCCGGATATTGAGTTCTTTCCCACCAGTGCCTTTTATGGCAACCAGACAAACTTCCTCACTGATGGCCCAGCTGATGGAGGCCAGTACGCGACCGTAGCTATTGCTCTGGGTGCACCACTCTCTAAGGGAACGGTCTCCATCAGTTCAGCCGATATCAACACTCCGCCAGTCATCAACCCTAATTGGCTCACGCACCCCACTGACATGGCTGTTGCAATTGCTGGATACAAGCGCGCAAGGCAGGTTTTCTCCAACATGAAAGAAATCTTGATTGGACCAGAATACTTCCCTGGTGCGGAGTGGGCGTCCGACCAGCAAATTGAGCAGCAGGTCCGCCAAAGCTTCGGGACGGTTTTCCACGCCAGCTGCACGTGTAAGATGGGCAAAGCTGACGATCCCATGGCCGTAGTTGATAGTAAGGCCCGTGTTTTTGGCGTGACGGGCCTTAGAGTGGCGGACGCTAGTGCCTTTGCTCTTTTACCGCCGGGGCATCCTCAGGCAACCGTCTGTAAGTATCGGCCCCAGAGAGAAACTGTGTGTGGGGAACTTTGCTGACTCCTTTTGCCAGATGCACTTGCGGAGAAAATTGCGGATGATATCAAACGTGGTTCATAGATGACTTTCCCATTGTCGATATTGGAAATCTATGAAAGCAGTCTATAGCCTTCTCTCTCTTCAGTTTTGACTGTTATGTACCATAGTTGGACACTTTCTCAGGCTATAATTAGATCTATTTTTGCGATTATTTTGAGCGCTGACAGATAACTAATGATTGACCATGAGGTCCGGTTCTTCGGATTGATACGTTGTGAGTTCGATGCAGGTAATTTGCCCAGTTTCATGCCAGGCTTGTAGCGAGATGTGTTGGATATTTCACTTCACATCTATCCGGTCGTCAGTGTGTGAGAGTAGAGACCTTACTGGAGTTTCAACAGGGTATTCCATGGTACGAGACTGTCTCTCGTTTCCCGCCTAGATGTTGTCTAAACTAGACATTGCAGAAGACCCTGCATAACCCATCATTCCAGTTGAGGAGTAATTTTGAACTGAGTTAGTATGAAGAGAATATGTACGGTAGGACGTGCTCCACAGCTAGCACGAGGGACAAGGAACGCTTCAAGAAGATTAACAGGCATCTGATCGAACCGCATTGGCCATGGACAAGTTTCTGTAGACCCGAAGCCTTGCATGCTAGGCGCAGACGATAAGAGGATTGATCGGAAAGGCTGCAAAACCTGAGGATGCGAAGCTTACGGGGACCCGAGTTCAATATATACCCTGCCACAAAAAGAGTTGGAAGGTTACGCGTCTAACAAATGGTGTTAGCAAACGGTCCGATCCCGGGAGATGTACTCAGTGGCGTCTCGCAAAAAGGCTTGGATATTTAGCGTGAGATTTAGGTGTAAGCTGTTGGATTTGAAGGATTCAGCCTTAATTGTCGGCCAACGCAACTCACGTGACCCATGTGCCACACAGCATACCAGATAGGACGGTACACGGCTTACTATACCTTTCTTCCGAGACTTAAAACGCTGACGCATCGCAAAGACCTGCGTATCAGGACACCCTATGAATAGAATGCTCGCCTACCTGAGCTTCCTTGCATCCGATCGACAATTAACCGCCAATCACCAATCTCATATACAACCTAAGCTTCCGCCGGACTCCGATTTTACAAGTTATATCTTTTTGTGCGTCATGCATGCAGTCCGATATGTTTAGACACTTTGGCCATCAACTCTCTACACCGGCTCGTTTTGAGCCCAACAGCCAGAGATATACGAGTCCGTCTTGAGTCCAACCCAAAACATGGGGCGTGCACTGGATGGCTCTCGTTGCCGTCAAATCCGTATCAAATCCGTATCAAGTGTTGAAACCTTCAGTATACGGGCTATCGGCTTTCTGGTTCGCGCGAGATTTCCTCGGCGGGTGGACTTGGAACGCCTTAACCCATATCAAGCAATCATGCCTAGGTAGGGCGTTTTACTTCAATTCCGTTGTCTCTCAGTCTCTCAGCTCGCAGAACTGTATATGTCCGTATTTGGGGAGGGGGGAGGGGAAGGGGCGAAAGTGTGCATACTTGGACCATATTGCATTGTATAAGACACTCAAGATATCCCTCACCTCCCCTTGCGTGTGTATCAACTACTCCACGTGGTGTATGATTGATTGATTGATTGACCGGAACCCCTACCTCAAGTGCAGCCCGCTTTATCGGGAATATCATGTCTTCAAGCACTTCGCTCAATCAATCCGGCATGGTGGTGGAGCCAAGGCCAAGGAAACTTTGGACCAGTGCGGAGGATGAGATATTGCGGCGTGAAGCCAAAAGTCTTTGTATGCATTCCCTTCTCTTTGTTCTCACACTTTTCGTCCGAACGTTTTGATGAGTGGTTTCTTATGTTGTGTGCGTGTTACAGTGAACCAAGAAGGCATCACCAATGCTTGGAGCTTGATCGCGGCTCATCTCCCCGGCAGGACGAACAAAGATTGTAGGAAGAGATGGACTAAGGTCTGCAAAAAAGTCAATAAAGGTGCATGGGATGCGGAAGAAGATCAAAGATTACTGGATGCCGTCCAACGATATGGTCCATGGTAAAGAACACTTCCCTCCTCTATATCATATTTCTTGTACCACCACTCTGTTCCAGTCTCCAAAAAAATGGCACCGTGTCGAGGAAGTTTCAATACTAACAGTCCTACAGCTGGATCCAGGTAGCAGAAGTCGTCCAAACAAGACACGCGGATCGTGAGTCCCCTCCCTGTATTATCCTTGCAACCATTTATTGAATACTGATCAACATAAGAATGTGCCAAGCGATGGCAACAATCCTTGGATCCAAGCTTGGTACATGCGAAGTGGACCGCACAAGATAATGAACGCCTCCATGAGGCGGTGGCAATGTATGGCCGAAAATGGAAAACTATCGCTGAAACGCACTTCCCTGGCCGGTCTACGACAGATTTAAAGAATCGGTATGATCTATCTATTACATGGTTCAGTAGCCAGTCTCATAAAGTACTGCAGATATTCGCACTTGACAAAAGACCGCTCAATGAACTCTGCTCCAGAGGCATCTCAAGAAATCCTCGACTCCGACGGCGAAAACAGCGACTTCGACTTCTCCTTCGACAACAGCCATGATAACAGCTTGAGTGATACGACAACGGTTGTACAGCATGGAAAAAATACTTCCCTTCCAGACACCCATAACTTCAACGTGCACTGCGACAATATTCACACGATGAGTCCATTCCGAATGGAAACCTCAGACTTGGACGCATTCGGCTTACCAGCAAACTGGTCCGACCTAGACCATGATACCTCCATGTTCAACTTCGACCTAACCCCCCTCTCCGAAGTCGACACCTCTCTAGGCTCCTTCCCCTGGTCATCCTCCCCCCATCATCATTCCCACTCCCACTCCCTTCCCAACGTTACCAGCGATCCCTTCTCCACAGCCCAAACCACGTTCCCTTTACCCATGGACCCTGCAGAGGGGAGACCGGGATCTTCAGCTTCGTCGTCGGGGTCGCCGTTATTAAAGAGGAGCAGAAGCACGACGACGCTTGTTATGGAGGATGTGGATGCGGATACGTTGGGGAAGGTGATTGGAATTTTGACGGAGAGGAAGACGAAGATGAGGATGGAATGCGGGGGGTTTAACTACCCTGGGGCGATGGAGTGACTCCTAATGAGTTCAGGCATGCCAGTGGTGGCGCTCATGGTAGATTTCGAGGTGGCTTGTATCATATTTACAACATGGTGGATAGAATAGACGTGAAAATAAGACAAAGTTAAAGATTGAGGATCTATTAAGTATATGGCGAGTCACAAGGAGATTTTATACTGATTAGCTTCGGTGCTCTTTTGTCATGATTTGAAATATGCCTTCGGTGATTTACATCCAAAAGCCTTAACTCCGTCTTGCATTCCGGATTTTGAAACACCATGTCCATCGGACAGTGTTGGATTTAGTATATAACTCCTCCTCTTACGAAATCTGCGTGGTTTTTGGTGTTTGGTATGTTTTCGCTATAATTAGTGATGTATAGGTGTGATCACAACCCCGCAAGATTTGCTATTTATTATCCTTTCACACCTCAGTCTTCTTTCTCTTACCACGCGACAAAACAAAAGGACACTATTGCATCCAATCCTTCAAAAAGCCCTCTCCAAAAGGAACAGATATATTCTTCGACCACTCATGAAAAATAGTGCCTTATATAACCAAAGGAGCGCAAGATTCATCAAGCAGTGATAGCAAAACCCAAAGGAAATTTATGGTTTAAAAGAACAAACTCAACTTGGTATATCGGTATATAAACGCATCCATCTGTTTTAAAATACAGAGCAAAGCCATAACCCATCAAACCCACCGAATTCATTAAACCTCCCGAATTCATCAAATTCATCATGACGCCAGTAACAAAATTACATGAATTTCTGCACCTCCCTCTCACACCACCCATAAAAGCGCATAGACGTACTTTCTCCCTTCCCAGACGCCTTACATGCCTTCTCTAAATGATCCGGCGCGAAACCACGTCTCCCCCAAGGAATATAGTAGTTCCCATTCTGCACCTCGCTGTTTAGACCGGCGTAGAGCTCCGTGTAGGCTCCGAATTTCGGGCCTTTGAAAACCGCGCCCATGATGAGGCGCATAGGGGGGGGGCCGTGGCGCTGGAGTTCGGTCTTCATGAGGCCGGGATTGAGACACTGTGATGGGTTAGCTACCCATTTCACGGATAACGGTAGAAGCGGTGGAATCTGGCTGGGTGACGTACCACATGGACGACTCCATCACCACTTCTCTGCGCTAGTTCGTGGGACAGGAAATATACACCAGCTTTCGACTGCATATAGTTATCCATGGCCTTCAACTGCACCGGGTTACCCGTATTATCGAATTTGACACCACCCTGCGGCGTTCCCAAATTGAGCAGAGAAGCCACCCATACTACGCGTACGCTGTTGGGAAGCGTGTCTGACATGGCGACGGTTTGCTTAAGGGTTGGTTCAAGAAGGCGAGTCAGCAAGAAAGAACCCAAACAATTCGTGCCCAATTCCAGATCATAACCCTACATCAAAATAAAGTATTAGCGGTTTTTCGTGTGACGGCTTACGCTTATAAAAGCCTTCTCGAATCAGAGCATCTGACACATACATCAACGGTCTTGCTATTCGCAGGCGGCGTCATGACACCCGCGTTCAAGAACAACACATCTAGTCTCGACTCCCGGCCCTGGAATTGTTGGACAGCTGGTTTTATGGACTTTAGATCGCCGAGATCGAAAACCATGGGTTCCAGGTTGCCACGCGATTGTTTGACCGCATTCTTGATTGTGTCGATTCCGCCTTTGGCGCGCTTTAGGGAGCGCGCAGCGATGTAGACGGTGGCATTTTTGGAATAGAGGATTTTGGCGAGTTCGAGACCAATGCCGGAGGCGGCGCCGGTGATGATGTAAACCTGGTGAAAAGATCAAGTCAGTAAAGCCAGCAAAGTTTAACCTCAGCTGAAAGCACCCACTTTGCCCGACAAATCAGCAATGTTTCTCTCAGTAAACGTCGGAGCCGGGGGGAACAACTGGTTGAAAGTGCTCATAATTCCAAGCTGTGTCAGATAAACCACGGAAAGAAACAGAAGATCTGAATTTGGACTGATCAAAAATCAAAAGCTGACCAAAATTCAAGCTCAAAAGCGAAGGAAAACCAAGCCTTATCACTATCTCTTTGACAACAACGGGTCCTCGTCCGTGCCTGTCCCTGTGCGCTTATCCTGTGCGATGACGGACAAAGAAATGGTTTATCTCCTTGTCATGCTTGAGTCTCATTCGTTCTCCTAGGTACCAACTATGCTACGCCGCGAGACACTCAGCCTCACGTACTCCGTCAGATTTGGTGCGAAATTGTTCGGAAGCGCGGGGGAGGGGGACACGACAGAGTATGGGGTTAGGGACCCGAGTTGGAACAGGGGGTTAGAGACGCGGGTATATGCAGGGCGACTGTTTACGGTTACGGGCCTTTACACAAAAGGATTTCCGGATTGAGATCTAAGGTGATAAGCACAGGGATGAATGCAGATGGAGACGGACCAGTCAGCGGCATTTCGGGTAAGACTCCATAAGCCACGAAAGCACAACATGCAGCCATGTCTGTACGATTTATTTGTAGGCCCGAAGTAAGTGGGAGATAGTATGAATCGGAGATACATGATTGTATGCATAGTTGTGCCTTGTTGAGTCCTCCTTTCTTGTTGACTATAATGGATATTAAATACATGAACAGGGAACCAACACACATGTGACCTTTCAGGCTAACAATCATCCTAACCATGCTTCAGAAAATGTGGAGGCTTCCTTTTGAGCAAGATATTGAGAACCTATGGGAAAGAATGAAGTAGGTTTGGAACTACGAGCAAGCTGTCTTCCAACATCTGCATCTCCCAACCACTGTTGTCCCCTGTTTTCGTATTGCAGCTTCTTCCACGGATATTCACCGTACTTTGGTTAACACTCTCATCATCTTCACCGTAGTTTGCTGTCGCTGCCTAATAACTACGCCGCCACAATAGCATCTAGCTGCTTCCCCTTAATATTAACCCACTCCATTCCCACTGCCCCAACCCCACTCAAGCACGCCACAACAACGCCGACCTGATACGTCTTCACTAGTGCCCTCATATATGCCTTCAGCACTACTCCCACATATTCCGGCGCAACCAGCCTTCTGAGCTCCGTCGCGCCCGCACTGACAATCATCGCAGGGTCCAACCCCGGTACCTGCGCCTTTACGATTTCCGTGATAAGTGTAGAAGTGAAAACGTTCAGCCCCGCGGACACAAACACGGCGCCGCCGAACAATTGCACGAACATTGCAATCCCGGTGCCGGTGGGCACGTCTTTGCGAGTGAGAACGGCTTGCGCAGCGAGCGTGACTTGTTGGAATCCGAGACCTGCACCAATACCAAAGACGATTTGATAACCTACCCATTTTGCTACGGACGTATCAACCTCCAGTAGCGTGATAAGGCCAGCGCCGACGGACATGAAGACTGTGGAGAGGCAGATAAAAGGCATGTAGTACCCTGTTTGAGTAGTCAACGCACCGGCTAAGATGGTACCAACGACTTGCGAGAGGATCAAAGGGAGAACATCGATGCCGGAGCGGAGGGCGGAGGTGTTCTTGATGGCTTGGAAGTAGTAGGGGAGATAGAAGACGAAGAGGAAGAAGGCGGCGCCGATCATGAAAGCGAAGATGGAACCGAAGGCCATGCTGCGCTGTTTTGCGACTCTCCAGGGAACTGCGACGGTAATTTTAGTTTAAGCTCGTAAAGGCCCACGCGGGTGCGGAAACTAAAGGGGTCCATATAGGAACTAGGGGATCGTCTCTTGATCTAGGGAGATCGACCCGTCGCCGGCGTGAAGAGAAAAGCTTACCTGTTGCAGTATCGCCTCTCCATCGCTGTACTGCAATGAACGCGAGGAGTAGGACGGCAAACATCACCAGTAGAGCGACAACACGGCCAGAGGACCATGGTTCAATAACGCCGCCCCATTGCAGCGCCAGCAGAAGGCAGATCACTGAGGCGATAAAGAGAATGTTTCCGGGAATATCGAGATGGACGATTTGCTCTCGAAAAGTCCCGGTATGGGGTCGTTGGCCATGAATATGTAGGAAGAATATAAGCACGAGTGCCGTAACAGCCCTACTCTTCATCAGCTACAAACAGCAACAACAAGAAGATACTTCACTCACCCAAAAGGCAAATTAATATAAAAACACCACCTCCAACTCACCCTATCCGTCAATACCCCCCCAATGAGCGGCCCACTCACAGCCGCTATCCCAAAACACCCCCCAATCAACCCCGTAAAGCTCGCCCTCTTTCTCAATGGCACAACGACACTCACAATCACCAGACTACCACACAGCACGCCTGCACCTCCCAGCCCTGCAATAGCCCTCCCCACAATAAAATCCAAAGACGTTTTGGCCACGGCGCAGATGAGGCTGCCAACTTCGAAGAGAAGCAGAGAGGACAAGAAAACGGCTTTTAAAGAGTAGAGGGTGTACAGTTTGCCGTAGAAGAGCTGGAAGGCACAGGTCGTAATTAAGTAGGCGCTGCCATACCAGCCGGCGTCTTCGAGCTTTTTGAAATGGTCGGTGATTCGAGGGATTGCGGTAGCGATGATGGTGTTGTCGAGGGCAACGCAATAGACTGCGAAGCAGATTGCTAGCATAATAGTGGCTAGGCTCAAGCCGGATGGATATTCCTGGTTGTCTTGTGGTTTGTCAAATTCGACGAGAGCGTTTGACACTTCGTTCATGTCAATTTGTTGCATCTCGACGGAGTGGATTGATTTGTTGGGTTCCATTGTGGCGTGATTCCTTTCTGGAAAAGTGTCCATTGCAAAGTAGAAAAAGTGATAAGTAGAAGAAGTGAAAAGGGTGAAAAAGATGGTCGTTAGTCGTAAGTAAACAGGTGTTTGAAGGTGGCCGAATGGGGTGTATAGCAATCTAACCGTGCCACTTTCACAAGGCCGTCTTCCAACAGAATTAGTCCGTGAGATCTTCTATCTCAGAAAACAAAGACCCTCCATTCTACCCTTCTATCTCCATTTCACGCGGGGTGACGAGGTGTCAACCCCATGTTTCATCTGCAATGTTGAACTCGGGTCCCCTGCAGGTCCGCCCATTTGGATATCAGATATTAGCGACACCAAGGGACCATACTGTATGCCATACCCTGCTGATTTCCCCACATTGCTTTATCATTGAGTCCTGTTCCAACTACTATGGCTAATGTGCTTGTCCATCTCCCCATTGTCGCCTTCATCGCTCTCTTTATATGGCTCCTCCGCAGCTATCTCCGTCTCCGCCACATTCCAGGCCCCTTCTTGGCGTCCATCACGAATCTCCCACGCGTCCAATGGGTCCGGAGCAATAAAGCCCATGATATTCACGTGGCGTTGCACCGGAAATATGGTAAGATAGTGCGGTTCGGGCCGGACATGGTGAGCGTGCAGGATCCGAGAGAGATTGCGAAGATTTATAATTATGCGGGGACGTTTCCTAAGGTGAGTTATTCTGCTAGATGATGGAGAAACACTAGAAAAAGGAAATGTTAATAAAACTGAAGTCTGATTTTTATCGGGTGCTACTATTCTTCGCCAGAGGGAAACCAGTTCCCACCATTTTCGCAACGCAGGATGACAATTTACATAGAACTCTGCGTAAACCAATTGCCCCGATCTACTCCATGAGTAATATGATGTCTTTTGAGCGCTACGTCGACAGCACCATATCCGTCTTCTTCAACCAGCTCGAAACTCGGTATATCAAGACGGGTGCAGTGTGTGACCTGGGGACGTGGCTGCAGTGGTTCGCATTTGATTTCATGGGCGAAATCACATTTTCGAAACGTTTAGGATTCCTAGAGGGCGCGGAAGACGTCGGTGGCATCACTGAAAACATATGGAAATACTTCCAAAAAACCAGTCCCATCTCCCAAATTCCCTGGGTCGACCGCCTCTGGACCAAAAACCCCATCTTCCAATCGCTCAAGTCCGTGAGCGCGAATCCGGTAGTCGCATTTGGAATTGAAAGAGCGAAGGAGAGGCAGATGCAGGGAAAAGAAGGGGCAGCGGAACATGCTGGGGATCTCAACGAAAAGGATTTCCTTTCGAGATTTCTGGCTGCTATTAAGAAAGACCCCTCAATTCCGCCTTTTGCGCTTACAGCTTGGACGACATCGAATGTCACGGCGGGGTCGGATACTACGGCTATTTTGTTGAGGACGATTTTTCATAGTTTGCTTACGCATCCGGACTCGATGCAACGGCTGATGGAGGAACTTGATACTGCTTCTTCTGAAAGCCGACTTTGTCAGCCCGCGAAATGGAATGAAGCGAGAAATCTTCCGTATTTGGATGCTGTTATCAAAGAAGCGGGGAGGCTGCATCCACCCTTTGGCCTTCCGCTTGAACGTGTGGTTCCAGCACCGGGTGCCACGATTTGCGGAGAATTTCTGCCTGCTGGAACGGTGGTTGGGATGAGCGGATGGGTAGTTCATAGGGATATGGATACTTTCGGTCTCGATTGTGACGACTGGAGGCCGGAGAGGTGGATTGAGTGTTCAGAAGAGGAAAGGAGAAGTATGGAGCATGCGTTGCTGACGGTATTTTCTAACCCCTTTATGAAATGTATGTGTTGTTAACTTATTCTTCAGTTTGGCGCTGGCAACCGTACTTGTCTCGGGAAGAACATCTCATATCTTGAGATTTATAAGCTAGTTCCCAGTATGCTGAAGGCCTTCGACGTAAGAGTACCGGGCGCTCATTGCAATGATCGTTCGCTAATTGTTTTACAGTTCCAACTGGCAGACCCCACAGACAGCAGTTGGAAGATTATGAATCGGTGGTTTGTCAATCAGGAGGGGCTAAAGGTTATAATACGTCCCAGAAAGGTGGTTGTTTAGAGCGTGGCGGGGATTAAGACTATGTTGTGTCTTTGGATTGCTTTTTTTAACGGGGTTGAAATTGTTGCAATTGTCTGTTTTTCTGGTAATGCGCATATTATATTAAAATAAAAAAACCTTATTTAGATGCTGCATTTGATTATTCGGTGAAGTAATCCGTAAGTATGAAGATGTGAAGAAACTATCCGCAACGGTTTTGTATCTGGGTAAAGTTGCGATGAAATTCACATGACTTAATCCCCTTTCACACCAAAGGACACATGCCGTTTGAAGCCACTGAAACAGCAACTCATGCGCCGGTTTGGTTTACATGGGGTGAGAGATGCCAAACGTGGAATTTTGAGGAATAACGGTCGAGTAGGGATGTTGAGTGTCTCCTGTAAGACTCGGGTCCGCTTACAGGAGGCTGTTGCATTTAGTTGCCATATGGAGGGTCCGATAGAATGACTTCTCGGGGTATAAACATATTAGTACCATAACCCTGAATTTCCTTGCACATATTAAGTTTATACTCTTGAATCTTCTGGATTTCCTGCACTCCAGTTCGTTGTTCTCCAATATAATGCAGCGTCTCTTCAAGCCCTCATGTTTCCCATCTTCAACAGCCAGGCGGGATTTACTTTTACCTTTCACCAAAATGACAGAACAACGGATACCAACCATTCAACCCCAATTTATGAGAATGCAAAGTACAGCACCTGCTGCCCAAATCGTCACGCCTGAGAAGCCTATGGTGCCATTCTATGTTCCGACCATAGGTAATAGTTTCTCCCTATTTGAGCTCCGAGTGCTCACAGAATTAAGATATATCACCCTTCTTGCAAAACCCCAAATCTGCAGAGTCTGCAAGGATACTTTCAGAAGTCAAAGCTGCATGCGAATCAACGGGCTTTTTTCAAATCTTGAATCATGGCGTTCCGGTATCACTCCAGGATTCCTTGTTCAATGCCGCGAAGCAGTTCTTTGAGCTTCCTTATGATGAGAAAGTAAAGTTGGATGCGAAGAAGATGACCGGACACCGCGGATATGATCTTTTGGCTAGTCAGTCTTACGAGGAGGGTGTGTTACCAGACTTAAAAGAGGTGAGTATTGGTCATAAAAAATGACTTACATGAGACATTGAATAACGAGGATAGGGATTTTACATTGGCAACGACATTCCAGCCACAGATCCCCGAACACTCTCTAAACGCTTCTACATGGGACCCAATGTCTGGCCGGATGCATCACTTCTCCCGCACAAGACGTTGAAAGAGCCTGCTGAGGCGTACTTCAAGGCCGTTTATGACCTCTCTCTTCAAGTCCTGAACATGATTTTCGCTACTCTTCCTACTAATGCATCAAATCTTCTCACAAAGTTCACTGATCCAGACCTCGTAGCTGCACCGCTTCGTCTCTTACACTACCCGCCTGCGCGTAAGACTGAGACTCCACAGCGTGGGGCATCCGCGCATACGGACTTTGGTGCGATTACCTTGTTACTTCAAGACGGCAATCCCGGCCTCGAGGTACTTGATCAGAATACTGATACCTGGGTTCCGATCGAACCAAACCGCAACTCTTATGTGGTTAATGTCGGAGATATGCTCGAGATGTGGAGTGGAGGCCGGTTTAAGAGCTCGATGCACCGAGTTATCAACAAGAAGCCCACCGATCGGTATTCCGTCGTGTTTTTTTTTGATGGGAATCTTGATTGTTCTTTGAGTCCACTGGATGGGAGTAATCCATCGGATAAGGTTTTGACGGTTGAGCAGCATATGTTGAACCGGATGGCAAAGTCATACGGCGTGAAGAAAATATGATATTGGAACGTTACTTAAGCTGGGGAGAGGGGGCGGCGTTTGGACATTTCAATTCATGGGAATATTTCTGTAAAATTAGTAAATGAAGAGCGAGACTTGTTCTGTGGCCTGCCTAAGTGAGCTGGATGAGTGATGATCCATCCAGACAGTGAAGTTTGGTTTCCATATACACCATGTCACGTCGCCTGTTCACGTGATGCGGGATAGTTTGCTCGTTGAGAGGCTACAGCCTCACCTCTTCCTTTGTCCCCATGTTTTCTCCATTCTTCCGCAGAGTCAATCTTCACCATATCATCAATACTTCAGAAAATACAACTGAACGGGCAACTCGCCGTCAAACCTTACGATTCTTGCGGCCACTCAGTTTGCGGGTCTTAGCTGGAGGGTTTGACAATTGATGGTTTCGAACAGGGCGACAAATTTCCATGACCACAAGTTAATCGTAGTTAGACTCTTGGACAAAAACGCTGATTATATTTCTATAGTACCTATGAGAGACCCGTCCTTTCAACTTAAACCTCTACCCGCCATGCGAGTTCCGCAGCGCCTCTCGAGCAGCAATGTACTCCGTCAGTCCATTGAGCACATCAGCAGGTGAACCCACATCCTCCTTTACCGGGTTCTCAGTAGCCTTTTGTACCTTCGTATCTTGTACACTCTCTTTGCTGTCAGTAATAATGACCGTGGTCTTTCTGGGAAGCTCCAGGAACCGGTATTGTCAACTAAGATACTGTAGAACGAACTCTTGCACTTGCGTAGCACCGTACTCCCCGCAAACAGAGAAGTATGGCTTCCAAGTTTAAAAGATGCTGCTTCGTCAAAGTCTTGCATTTCCAGGGCTATAGCTTCATGCATGCTACCGCCGTGCAGAAGGAGAGCCGCTTCCGTGTATTCAACCAGCAGCACATGCAACTCGAGCCCTTCAACCGTGCAATTCTCCTCCTCTTTGAAGACCTTGCAGAGGCTCATACCATGTCCAGTACAAGTCGCAACCATTTGGCGGGGCTGATAGAAACGGTCCTTTTTGAGCGTACGAAGGACTATGTATCTGGCGGTGTCGACGACATCATCTTGGTATAATGCTGCAACGCTGGGATAACTAACAAAAACCACTCATTTTTCCATGCTTGGGATGGCCCTGGTTTACCACCTAATTCGTTCCTAGTTAAGTCTTCCTTTCAACAGGCTTGCTCTACTTCCACTCTTGTTCCAACGTGCTGCTCTTGAGCTTTCAAAGCTATATACCTGTGGATTTCTTCGCTCGTCACAATGTTTAAGGGGGTATTCAGGTAGGATACTGATAGGCTGATGGCATTCATTTTCTCTTTCACTCTTTCCAGTCGAAATTCTTGACATGCTGCGCGGGCGATGAACATTTTCATTTTTAATTAACGGGTTTCCATCTCTATGAAGTGTACTTCAAACGGGTACTTATCCTTCAAGTCTACGCATTTGGATGCGGTATCTACACATACAGTATATGGCGGAAAGTCATCGGTTTACGGAATACCCTAAAAAAGAACTATTTTCGAACCCGTACCCTACCTTGCCGTGGTTGAGAGGCACCTTCAGTCCAATCATTTCTGTTTCGATTATAGCCCAGACCGTTATATAGTCTCCATAGCAAGTGTAATTTATATGCTTTTCAACACAACCATTTCACAAAGGCTATAGAAGTCATCTGCACCGCAGGCAAAAAGCATTACTAATGCGTCCAAGCCTTAGTTATACGGTGATGCGAGCAGGCCTGGTGTTGAGAACTCCACTCGTTGGGTACAAGGGCTCTACGCCTTCCGGCAGTAAATTCGATCTTTCGTGGTCGGTTCCCTTAGGTGGGCTACGGAAAAGTTGCAGCTACGAAGTCATGAAAACACCAGGAAACCGTCTTACAGGCGAAAGCTTAGGAGGCCAAGTCCCAGATCATAATAAGCCGGAAGGAAGCTTAATGGAGTATGTAGCACAGTTGAAGAAGGGCCGCAGCCCAGCAGAGCTGTGCTTCCGCAACCGCAACACATTCGTCTGGCAATATCATGAGAGCAAGAAGAATCGTGCTAAGATGTGAAGAGCGCTGCGTGGAAAGCCAGAAGAGCCTACCGAAGGATACTGCGTTATATTGAACAATAACCACTTGAATATGATCATCTCAACTGTCACTGGACCATAGGAAGGTAAGACAGAGCAGGAGAGTTGTTGTATTAGTTAAAGAGCGAAATGGTGTGACTATTCTACTCCTGTGTATGGGCCAGCACTCGTGCCGAAGTAGTAGTCTAACTAGTGGTCACGTGCCATCCTTTGCTCGCGCTGATCCTGATATTCTCCAACAGATTACAATGTTGAAAGACCGGATGAACTTCTACTTGCAAAATGTACTAGACTGCAAGACGCACGGACGGGGTTTCGTCAGCTACAGATTGACGTGTAATCAAAATAATGCGGAATAGATGGACTTGAACGGAAAACTTGAAGCTGATGTTTTTGAGTATGGGCAGTGGAGCAAATAATGGGATTGTATCATGGATATGGGTAGGACTGGAATTCATCGATGGGTGGGACGTTGAAAAGGGTGACACTGGAGCAGTCAAACAGTAAGGTATCAACATTCCGAATTCCCCTAAAGAAGAACCATGACTAACGAACTCGAAACCTTTAAATCCACCTACACCATTCTTCTTCCCTTGGCTGGATAGGGAACAAGGGCTTCTTGGCCGTAAATTTCTTGTTCTTATGGACCGTACAACATCAACAAACCCGAAACACCCAAAGAGAAACGCCCCCATCCACCCTTCAGCTCCTGTTTCGCTGACAGCGGCGGCTTTCTATGTCTGGCGGAGACCGGAGAGAACAATCAGCAAATACGCGGCACCTCGAAGAAAAGGAGGATAAAGTCTAAGGCATTATAGAGCAAATTATATGTTCGGAATGCCAGTGGTATGTGCGAGTATTATGAAAATGACTTAAAAGAACTTAAATAACCTTCCTTTAAAACTTCTGCTCTTTAACCTCTCCGCCTGAGACTCAGTCGACTTGTAGATATCCTCCGACTCTCCTATACTCCCATATATACATTTTCAACTTCATCTACCGCTTTTGTACATTCACGGGCTACCAATATAACCGACTAACTATTCATAACCCTATACAAAAACCCAGAAGCTCAACTCCTCTCCTATCAAATTAATTGACCTGCCTAAGCTTCCTCGAGAGACTGCTAGAATGAAGCTAGACAGAACGAATGTTTCAAATAATTAGAGATACTGTCTTGAGCCATAGGATCAACAGTTTTTTCAGCTTTTTGTCGAAGGTTGGGGGTTTTATGGTACGCTATCAAAGACGGGATGTGGAATAGAAAGCAAATATGATAATAAAGGTAATTTCAGGCATAGACTGCGGCAACATAGGAGAGCTTGGGACTGCCAGACATTTCTCTTATCAACAAAGAATCCAAAGCTTGAAGTTATTTCCAAATAAACAATTTCCTGCCCATCAGAAAGAAGAACCATACATTGCACCCCAAACTCCCCAGAAAACCTTATTTCAGAAACCCACAACCCCTCCAATACCGCACATACCGCTCCACCACCTCCTCTTTCACAACACTCACCTTCCTCAACGCCCCACTCACCCTTCTCGCCTGATACGTATCCATAACGACGTTGCCACACGCCATTCTCTCGAAGTCCTCCTCGAAGAATTCAACGAGTTTCATAGCCTGCGAGGAGTTATCCTTGCTAGAGACGGACTGTAAAGCAACAAGCCATTGTGGGAATGGTAGAGTTTCGGTAATGGGGAGATTTAAGGAGTTGGATAGGGTGAGGAGGAGGTCGTGCCAGGGCTGGCGGAGGGGGTTCTCGACGTGGTACACTAGATTGAGGGGCGAGGGGGTGAGCAGGATATCGGAGACGACCGATGCGGCGTGGTTTACGGGTATCCAGGAGAGCGTCTATCATAGTCAGTCTCGAAATCATAAATGTCATAAAAGAAGATCAGCTTACCCCTTGGAGTTTTGGTAATTTACCTGTGAGCTGTATCCCCTTAAACAGCGCCGGCAAATGTTCTTTCTCATTCCAATACCCCGTCTCCTCACTCCCAGACATCTGGCCCACTCTCACATACCCGACTTCCATCTCCCTCCCTCCCTCCCTCTCTACCCCTTCCAGCATCCTCTCACATACCAATTTCGCGTGTCCATACCCAATTTCATTCGCACACTCACTCCTCGACATAACCTCCTCAGGAACCATAGTTTCCCCCGTGACAACGGGGTATTTCCCGACCACCGCAATCGAAGAAACAAACAGCAGTCTCGGACGTATTTGCGGATGAATGGAATGCGCATCTTTTGCCAGGCTAATAAGATTTTGGAGAGTTTGGAGGCTAGAGCGGAAGGAACCGACTTTCCGTTTAAAATCCATCGGCCAAGCCGCGTGCAAGATGTGCGTTACATTCTCCTTAAGATGTGTGTACCACAACAAGCTTAGTCCTAACAATGGTTCCGCGGTATGAGTCTCGATAACATCGACTTTCGTCCACTCTGCGCCCGTAAGGTGCAATCCCTTTTCGGAAAGAGATTGTTGCTGGCGGAGGATCGGATGTGTAGTGTTTTGGGGACGGTTTAAACATACAACGCGGGAGATTGAAGGGAGAGAAACGAGGTGGGTAAGGGTGTGCGCTCCAAGGCTTCCAGTGGCTCCAGTGAGTAGCACGGTAGCGCCCTTATCTTCTTTTTCTGTCTGAATGGTCGGGTTCGGAACGGTGAATTCGTTTAGGAGTTGATTGATGGTATCGTGGGATGGACCGGCAGTGAATATTGGATTGGGGTCCCGCAGTGCCTTCGCGATTTGGGATACAGAGGGGTGGGTGTAGACGAAATCGCGAGGGATTCTTTCTGAAAGGACTTCCCCTGATGTCGACTTTGAAGTACCCAAACATCCCAGAAGGAACCGTCGTAACTGAACCGCCTGAAGCGAATCCATCCCAAGTTCAAAAAGATCATTCTCATAAGACCACTGGCCAGCCGGTACTCTCCAATTTAGAGTATTCTGGATATAGTTCTGGATTTCGGATTCCAAATTCTCCATATCGATAACCCCCACCGAATCGACATGCAGCTCGAGCCTGTTATACACCTCGTTGATCCTGTCCTCGAATTTTTTATAGACCTCACGTCGCATGATAGACCCCTTATCCGACCGTGGCAATCCTTCATCCGGTGATAACACAACAACAGAATCCAAACCCGATATTCTCCCCTGGGCATCCATCTTCTGATTTGCCTGCTGAATAACCGGCCAAATACTTTTCTTATATGCTTCAACATCTGGAACATGAATATGAGAAGCAGGCTGCACGAGAACTCCAATCTCAAACTGCCTGTCCCCGAAACACACCGCCGCTCCCACCCTCTCATCATCCGAAAGATAGTTCTCAACGAACGAGGGGAGAACCTTCTCTCCGGTAGCAAGGACAATAACGTCGTCATTCCTGCCCACTGCGTTGAAGTCCGAGCCAGGATGGAGAGGGTTTTGGACTAGTTGGTCTTGGATCTTGAACTCAGTTCCCCATCCATATGGATACGTCGTCAGAGAGAATTTCTTTTCAGTTTCGTTGTTAACTGGCAGAGGGTCTATGCGTAGTTTAATATCCTTCCGGAGCCTGAAAAATCGGTAATCGTAATCATCTCCGGGGACAAATAAAGGTGCTAGTGGTCCGCTTTCAGTGGTACCGTAGTGGTTAACGAGACGGACACCCGCTGCAGATAATTTCTCTCCAACTGCAGGCTTCAGTTGTCCTCCCCCAAAAGCGACAAATTGCAGAGTGGACAGAAGGTCTATGCCTTTGCCGCCAGGGATCTGTGTTACTTCTTCCAGGAGTGAGGGGACGGTTATTAGGGACTGGGCGCCTGTTGCTTGTAGCTGATGAATAATTGAGGGCCCGGTTGGGATTACGGAGGGCGGAGGTAAACAGAATGGCATCCCGATGCCCATAGAAAGCAACGGAGCAATCAGACCGAAGCCCTGCACATTTAGTTAGCATCATCCGTAGAATCAACATAGCTTAAATACTCACGTGATAAAGTGGCAGTGTAGAAAGACATGGCCGCTGCGTCTCGTTCTCTGCCGACAAATCATGACACGTCGTAAATGAAAGCATATACCGATGACTCGTATATATAGCCTTCGGTAGCCCAGTTGTCCCAGAAGAATGCAGAATGAGTACGTTTCTATCAGTTTCGCTGATATAATGACCGGGAGAGCAGATGCTCTTCTCATAATCGAAGTCCTCGTCTTCTTGGAATAGGTTATCCAGACCCGTTTGAACATAAACAATTGGTCTCGCCTCGCTTTCTTCAAACTGCCCTATTGCCGTATCCGCAGTACTCCTCAATCTCTCGGACGCAATAATGGCCACCGCCTTCGTCGTAGCCGACAAGTGCTGAATAGCCACTGGACTAAGCCTAGCGGAAAGAAGAAGAGCCTGCCACAGGAAAAGGGTTACCAGGGAACCTTAAAAAAACAGAGCCTGTCTCGGCCGGAGCGTACTGGTAAGGAGGAGTAATGACTGGAGTTGAACTAACCGGAATGCCCATTGAAACCAGCGCGAGCAGATGAATGACCAGCACCGCATTGCTCTCGCCAAACAGTGCTATTGGAGCCCCTTTGACAAAGGTGTCATCAGGACCTTTAAACGGGAGCTCGATCTCAGGTATAGTCTTCAAAAGGTGTTTACGGCATCTGTGAATCGCATACTGGAGTTGACGATGCGATATCGATATGGTTTCGCCATTTTTCTGCATCTGCAGACAGAAAGGAACTTTGCCATTTTCGCGAGCATTGAATTCAATAAGCTCTGGGATGGTTTTTATTGCACTGTTTTCTTTGTTTAACTCGATGGTCGCTCTGAGGAATGAAGGTTTGGGAGTGGGGGGTTTGGAGGGAGGTGGTGTGATCATGGCCCTGGTTGATGACATGCTGGAATATGCGTGTGATGTCAAATCTATCCACATTGAAATGAAAACTTAATGATTTTTGAAGTCTTGTATAGTCTATCTACTCAGCAGTAACTCATAGCCTTCGTACCGGTAACAGTTGCGAAGGAGAGCCCGTCTAGTCTTACGATGATCTTAACTCGGGTCCCACGTGGACAACGCTTCTCAAGCTTATCCAGAATAGAAACGCATTGACCTTTCGTGTATGACCTGGAAGGATTGAAAACCCGAATATGAGGCTTGAAGAGATCAACTGTATACGAAACCTAGAGGTTGTTGGTTGTCTCTGCTTATCGGGTCCCCCTCAGCTTACGCTGCCCACAACTATGCTCTACAAGCGAGAGCGAGAGCGAAGACTGTGGGATTCCGCAAATCAATTCGTATGAACTCCGTTAGACAAGTATATCCTATTGAATTTTAATTTGAATGAGTTAAATGGGTTCCGCGGAGAACTACTTCCTCTGGTCAAGAGCACGTGAGAGTGAGAGTTACTGAAAACACCCTTCTACACGTAAATTTGAGGCTACTAGATATAGAGATGACAATTAAGTTAAAGCAAACTCTGTTGTTGGGCTCCCAGCGTTGAGGCTCATGAATATCCTTGCTATTTTAACGCAGAAAGCATTAATTCCGCAGAAACACCCTGCCTTAGACAGAAGATATCAATCACCCAAAGACCCTCTCACTACTCCCCTTACTATTCCAAATCTACATGTAAACTCTAGTCTCTCTCTCACACCAGGCCGTAAACCTCCTCGCCAGTCCACTTCCCCCCTCCTCCTCAGTCTTTAACCCCTTCTCAATATCATCAGGCAGCTTACCAAAGCGTCCCCAAGGCACAATAAAAGCACCATTTCGCTCTTTCTTAACTTCTGGGGAAAAGGCAGCCCAGAGTTCAGTATACGCGCCGAAGATGGCTGGTTTGAGGAGAGCGCCCTAAATGGAATTAGGTAAAAAAAAAGGAAAAGATGGTAAGATGGAGAGAGCTTAGGGAGATGTACCATGATCTTTTGCTGCAGACCGGGAGCATGTCTATTCAATTCTGTACTCAGGAATCCCGGGTGAACGCTCTGTATTCGATCAGCTCGACCCTTTCTCCACTCCCCACATCCCACACTACTCATGAAGAATAATATACTCACAACACACACTACGCCCCCAGGCCCCAGTTCCCTAGCCATCTCAGCCGCCAAAAAAGTATTGCCAACTTTACTCTGCATATAATTTTCCATGACATTATTCAACATCTTCGGAGCATCCTTTTCTTCATCCCAATGTATACCGTTCTTGACCGTTGCCACAGCGACCATGGAGGACAGCCATACAATGCGGACGCTGGATTCAGGGGCGAAAGAAGCGGTCTTGAGAAGGAGAGGAGACAGAAAGTGGTTCAGAAGGTAAGGGCCTAGGCAGTTTGTTCCCATTTCGAGGTCGTGGTTCTAAGAGTGGATGGGCGTGGTCAACGATACGAACTGACAGCCAGAATAGGAAATTCAGAGAAGGACCATCTCACATGCTTAGTCTTACTCCCTTTAGGTGGTTTCATGACCCCCGCATTATGCACCAAAACATCCAATCTTTCCACCCCTTCTAGGAACTTCTCCGCACTCCCCTTGATACTACTTAGATCTGCCAAATCCAAAGTCCATCCCTTAACAGTAGCACCCTTCTCTGTGTTCCGAATTCCCCTAATCGTCTTCAGCGCCTCCTCAATCTTGACAGAATCGCGCCCCGTGATATGCACGTTTGCGCCCGCGCCATACACAATATTAGCAAGCTCGAGCCCGATGCCGGATGTTGCTCCAGTGATGAGAACCACTTTCCCGGCGAGAGAATAGAGATTCTTCTCCGTCAGGCTCGGGGCGGGCGGAAAGACCTGGGAGAAGGTAGACGGAGGCTTAGAAGGACAGGAAGGCATGGCTGCTGCAGTTCTTCTCAATACAGTTTGTGCAGAAAATATTGAAAGAGTGGTATGATAGAGTTTCCTCAATTTCGTATTCTTTAGATTGCTACGAAAATAGTATTGAGATAACTCTGGACTTGCTTGCGACTAAGTCACGGTGAATGAGTTCCCCCAGATTGGGACAAAGGCCAGGGTGGTCCGTGCGCAAGGACCCGAGTGAAGTACCCCAAGTCACTCCTCCTTGAACAAGCTGACATATATCCAACCTCATGGCTGATGCACAGCAAGCCGGGTCAATGGGTCTCCAGAAAACCAGGAACCGGGGTGGAAATTGGGGTAGTAGTTGCATATGCTGCCGTCGAACAAGGCCCAGGTATTCGTTTGACCCTCCCACGTGTAATAACGGACATGGAGCTCAGGCTTTGCTTCTGAAAATAGTTTCAGCACAGCACTTAACCCTGTCTGAAGCATATACCAATGTAGAGAAGCTTTCCGGTCAGTTACAGACCCGGCTATATTGGTTTCATTGCGGGGAGAAATGAAGGGCGAACCGCAAGGGGCCCCTTTTTGAGGCAGACTGCAACGATGGGAGTCCAAGGCTCCAGTTTCTGTCCAACCATCCCACTGGACATTGTAGCCCGAGTATTGGGACTTGAAGACCGTCAGTAGTTGCTATAGTATAATATGTGGAGAATCTCGACATACCTGAATATCATCAACACGGCATTCAACAACCACTGAGCGGAAAGACAAGACACTCTCCTTCAACAACCGGATATAATTCCAGCCTCTATAGACCCCTTCACTTATAGATTTTTTTATCCTTCATTGTACCTTTTTCATCCAACTAGAGTCACCATGACAGTCATGTCTTCCCCATCTCTTTTCGTTTTTGGTCCTCAGACTCCCTGGCCGAATGCCGACTATCTCTTGCAACTTCGTGCTCTTCTCCTTCTAGAGCCTCGCCTGCGCGGTCTTGTCTCCGCCATCAAAGGTCTCCCATCCCTCTTTGAGGACTTGGTCCACCATGATCCTCGTCTTCGCAGCATTGCTGGTGTCGAAACGCTCGAAAAGCTCGCCTCATGGATTGATGAAGGCAGCTTCGAATTGACCACCTCTATTCCACCCAACATCTTGTCTATGCCTTTTACGGTAATCATCCATTTGAGCCAATGGATCCATTACCTTGAGAATAATCCCCAGGGTCTAAAGCATGTCCAACTGCTCCAAAACGCCAAACTCGGCGGTGCCCAGGGCTTCTGCATTGGCCTGCTCAGCGCCCTTGCCATCGCCTATTCTCAGAAGGAGGAGGATTTGGGTATTCTTGGCGCAGTAGCACTCCGTCTGGCGACCTGTGTGGGCGCCTACATCGATTTGGATCGGACTGAGTGTGATACCACCACGCTTGCGGTGCGATGCACTTCTGCTGAGGGGCAGAGACAGGTTGCAGACACTGTTAAACTTTTCCCAAATGCTTACATTTCCGTTATTCGAGATACGACCGATATGAACATTACCGCACCCAAGCTGGCTATTGATGCGCTCTCTCAAATTCTCACATCCCGAGGTATCTCTTTCAAGTCTACGGGCTTGGAAGGTCGCTGCCACTCGTCGCACCATGTCGAGGCCTTCGAGAAGATTATGGGCTTCTGTTCTACCCGATCCGATTTGCATTTCGCAGAAAATGCTAAGTCCCTCGCGCCCGTGCGGTCAAATGCGGATGGGAGTGTCATCAGTACCGGCCCATTGAACAAGGTCGCATTGCAGAACATTCTCATCGACTCGGCTAACTGGCATTTGACCATGGTTACGGCAGCTGCATCACTCAGGATGTCCGGTAACCCTTCTGCCGTCTCGTTTGGTCTCACTGACTGCATCCCCTCTTCTGTCCTCAAAGAGTCAGGTCTCAAGGTGACCAGATGGAGAAGTGTACCCCTATCCTCCGCTTGGGCTGGCTTCTCCGGCGATAATGCTCTATCATCCGACATTCCAGTCTCTCCTCAAGTAGCGGAAGGCCCCTACCCCGATACTGCCGTCGCAGTCATTGGTATGGCCTGCAAATTCCCCGGCGCCGATTCTATCGAAGAATTCTGGGACCTCCTCGCACGTGGTGGATCGATGTGCCAGGAAATGCCACAGGAACGGTTCTCCACCAAAGGCCTCAGGAGGTCAGCAGACGGCAAGCTGAAATTCTGGGGCAACTTCATAAAGGATGCGGATGCATTCGACCACAAGTTCTTCAAGAAGTCGTCTAGGGAAGCCGCCTCTATGGATCCACAACAGCGCATTCTTTTAGAAGTTGCTTACTCGGCTATGGAGTCATCCGGATATTTTGGTGATAAGAACGCTCCTGCGGATATTGGTGTGTATCTGGGTGCTTGTTCAAACGATTACAATGACAATGTTGCATCCCACAACCCCAACGCTTTCTCATCGCTTGGGACGCTCCGGGCCTTTCTAAGCGGACGTATCTCGCATTGGTTCGACTGGACCGGCCCATCCATCACATATGATACCGCCTGTTCCTCTTCCGCAGTAGCTATTGATGCTGCATGTAAGGCTGTCCAGAGCGGGGAATGCTCTCAGGCTGTTGCCGGAGGCGTGAGCTTGTACACCAATCCAAACTTCTACCAAAATCTCGCTGCTGCATCCTTCCTGAGCCCTACCGGCCCAACCAAGCCTTTCGATGCTAAGGCTGATGGTTATTGCCGAGGGGAGGGTGTTGGTCTTGTTGTCTTGAAGAAGCTGACATCCGCTATCGCCGATGGAGACAACATCATATCGGTGATTTCCGGATCAGCTGTGAACCAGAACAGGAATTGCACTTACATTACGGTTCCTCATGGCGGTTCACAACAGGACCTTTATCAAAAAGTCGCGGTTCAAGCCAAGATCAGCCCGAAGGATGTTAGTTATGTAGAAGCCCATGGCACGGGTACGCCCGTCGGAGATCCCATCGAATTTGAGAGCATCTTCAGAGTGTTCGCAGAAGAACAACGGAACAACTCCCTTAGCATTGGATCTGTGAAAGGCAATATTGGACATCTGGAGGGAGCAGCTGGTATCGCAGCTCTCATTAAGGTTTGCCTGATGCTGCAAAAGAAGGCCATTCCTCTGCAAGCCAACTACAGCACTCTGAACCCAAAGATTGCTGCTCTGGGCGCAAGAAATGTCGACATCCCCACGACGTTGAAGGCATGGAACGCCGCTTTGAAAGTTGCTTGCGTGAACAACTACGGTGCAGCTGGAAGTAATGCTGCCATGATCGTTGCTGAGCCACCCAAGTCATCTGCCTCTAAAGCAGCTTCATTGTCGCACTATCCGGTATACATCTCGGCAGATTCTACCAAGAGCCTCTCCACTTACTGCTCAGCCTTACTGTCTCAAATGCGGAGTTCGCACGTCGATAGCACTACAACAGGCAACATCGCATTCAACTTGGCCAACAAGCAGAACCCCAACCTTCACCATGTTCTGACCACGGTGGTCTCTGGACCGAACCAGCTTGCTGATGTACTATCAACAGCTGCGGCTGGGAGGAACCCAAATATCATCGAAAGGGACTCCACAAAAGCTAAACCGGTTGTCCTTTGTTTCGGAGGCCAGGTCAGCGATTTTGTCGGACTGGACAAAGAAGCCTATGATGGTTCCACCCTGCTCCGGAGCCATCTGGATGAATGCGATAACATTTTGCAAGCTTCCGGTCTCTCGAGCCTGTTCCCGGGTATTTTTCAAGAAGAACCAGTCAAGGATGTCGTCCATCTCCATTCCATGCTCTTCTCTCTCCAATACTCTTGCGCAAAGTCCTGGTTGGATTCTGGCTTGAAAGTGGATTCAATCATCGGTCACAGCTTCGGGCAGCTCACAGCTCTCTGCGTGTCAGGAAGTCTTTCCCTCCAAGACGGACTGAAACTCGTTTGCGGCCGGGCTTCTCTGATGAAGTCGCACTGGGGTCCAGAAAGTGGCTCAATGATATCGGTCGACATGAATATGCGCGATGTGCTCAACCTTGTCTCTTCTGCCAAATCTTCAGGACATGAGGTCGAAATCGCGTGCTTCAACGGACCGACCAGCCACGTCCTTGTCGGAGGCCACGCTGCTATTGACGCTGTCGAGCAGTCCCTGTCCAACTCTCCTACGAAGTATAGACGACTTCAAGTCACGCACGGATTCCACTCCCGCTTCACTGAGCGTCTTCTTCCCGAACTGGTCAAAATTGCAGAAAGCTTGACCTTCAACAAACCCACCATTCCTCTGGAAACGTGCTCAGACGGAAGAACTTGGGCTCTTCCATCGCCTCAACTGATCGCCGACCACACCCGCACCGCAGTCTACTTCGGCCAGGCTGTGCAAAGACTCTCAAGCCGGCTTGGCTTATGCACTTGGGTAGAAGCTGGCTCCGCCTCCTCAATCACTGGAATGGTTCGTCGCGCTCTAGACAGCAACACTGCCGCCAATGACACGTTTTTGCCCATCTCGCTCAGACGCCCCAACTCTTGTAAATCACTCGCCGACGCAACAGTCTCACTCTGGAAGGCAGGATACTCGACGCAGTTCTGGGCATTCCACCGCCGTCAAAGGTCAGAATATGCCAACATCAACCTCCCGCCGTATCAGTTCGAAAAGTCGCGGCATTGGTTGGAGTGGAAGGATTTCGCTGCCGAAGGGAAGCCTCTCCTTCTGGAATCCCTTCCTGTAACGCCGAAGGAAGCTGTCCTTCTCGCTTTCCAGAAATTTGTTGATGACAAACAAAGGGAAGCAGAGTTCCATGTGGATCCGCGCAGCGAAGAATACGGACATTATGTCAAGGGCCATGCGGTGCTTGCTGAGCCTCTGTGTCCCGCTCCGCTGTACGTCGAACTCGTATCCCGAGCTGCATCGGAACTCGCTCCAGAGTCATCATCTCAACGCCTGCCAATGATTGAAGATCTTGAGATCAAGGCACCATTGGGATTGGACACAGACAGGATTGTCCTCCTTACTCTGAAGAAGATCGAAGGGCTAAGCTGGAGCTTTGAGTTTACCAGCCATCTGCGCGAAAGGATGGCACAGAAACAAGGTCTTCTTTCTCATGCCACAGGAACTGTTTCGCTAACGGAAGCCCGCAAAATTCAGAGTGACTTCTCTCATTACGAAAGACTTGTATCGTTCGACCGCGTCAAGGAACTCAGAGAGGCTGAGGAAACCGAATCCATGCGAGGATCTATGATCTACAAGGTCTTTGAGAAGGTCGTGACTTATGCCCCTTATTACAAAGGAGTACGTGCGGTCTTCTCTCGCAACCAACAAGTTGCTGGCTCCGTTGCTCTTCCGAAGCATGAGATTGCCACTCTCAACACTACAATCACGAAGCCCTTGGCCGTCGACAATTTCTTCCAGATCGCAGGTATTCATGTCAATACTTTGAATGACTGCGTTGATGGGGATGTCTTCGTCTGCACCAAGATGGACTCCATTCGCATGAGCCCCTCTTTCAATTCAGCGGATTCAAGCTCATGGTTTGTCTACTCCACCTTTTCATCCACCGGGAACCGCGAGGTCGTGAACGATATTTTCGTTTTTGATGCGAACACCAAGAAGCTAGTAGTGATGGGCCTTGGTGCTCAATTTACCAGGGTGTCCATGGCATCTTTGGCCAAGATACTCTCTCGCGCAAACAAGGAGAAAGTATCCCAACTCAAGGAGAAGGTATCCCACCTCCAGGATCAGGTCAAGATAGCGAAGACACTGTTACCTGCAGCGGTAGAAGCCACAGAACCCATTAGTATCAAACGAAAGAGCAGGCGGCATCGGCCTTCCAAAAAGCCAGCCGCTCCTAAAGCAAATGGTGCTGCCATGAATGTTGCTGCTGATGTTCGCAAGGTCCTCAGCAAGGTGTCTGACCTTCCAGAGTCCGATGTTAAAGATGATTCGACGCTCGACGACCTTGGTATCGACTCTCTGATGATCATGGAAGTCTTGACAGAAGTCCAGACATTCTTCAAACTCGAGATTCCCAATGATGACTGGCAGACACTTGCCACCCCGAAACTCTTGGCTGATTATCTTGTTTCCCGTGGCTGCGGAGGTAGTGTCAATGACGACTTTTCCGCCGGCTCTGCTGCCAGCACACCAAGCACTGAAGGTTCCGCAAGCGAGTATTTCGATTCGGATTCCGGTAATTCGACAATGACCTCCGTGTCATCAGGAGAAGAATCAGAAACTCTGAGTGTAATGAAACGATCCCCACCACCCTCCAAGCCAAAACCAGCATTCTTGAGAGCTTCGAGCCCTGCCGTCATCGAGAAAATGCCTGCCTCCTCTCAACAAATCGCGACCATGGGAGATGTTCAGCAAGTTTTCGAAAGTATCCGTTATGATTACGACAAGTACTGTGAAAAGACCGGATTCTCGGGATTCTGGAACAATGTCTACCCTATGCAGGCCAAGCTTGTTCTCGCGTATACTGTCGAAGCATTCCAGAAATTGGGCAGTGACTTGTCCACTATGTCTCCTGGGCAAACGGTTCCTTCATTCAACTATCTCCCCAGACATGACTTGTTGGTGAAGCAGCTTTATGCCATCTTGGAGGATGCATACTTGGTATCTTCCAATGGTGTCGATATGATCCGCACCGAGGAGCCCCTCGATGCCACACCTTCCGATGTCATCTTCCAGCAAATTATCCAGATGTTCCCACTGCATGCCGACGAGCATAAGCTGTTGCATATCACCGGTTCCAAATTGGCAGAATGCCTCATAGGCACAGACGACCCCCTCAAGCTCCTCTTCCGTGACAAGTCAAACAAGGAACTCCTCGAAAGAGTATACCAACTAGGCCCAATGTACGAGGCCATTACGATGCAACTTGCGGACTTCTTAGCCAAATCAATGGAAAACCCAGTGTCTGAGGGAGTTTTCCATATACTCGAGCTCGGTGGTGGCACCGGGGGGACCACTAAGCACGTCGTCAATCAGCTCACTGAGCTCGGCATTCCGTTCAAATACACCTTCACAGACATTTCTGGTGCTCTAGTCAGCGCTGCTCGGAAGAAATTCGCGGGCCGTGATAACATGGAATTCATGATTCTGGATGTTGAGAAATCCCCACCTGAGCAACATGTCAACAAATACCATGTTATCCTCTCTACGAACTGCATCCATGCCACCAGGAATTTGACCAAATCAACTTCCAATATGCGCCGTATGGTCCGACCCGATGGGTTCATTTCAGTCGTTGAGTTCACTCGCAACATGTTCTGGTTTGACCTCGTCTTTGGCCTTCTCGATGGCTGGTGGTTATTCGAGGATGGCCGCAAGCACGTCTTGGCTGATCAGTGGTTCTGGGATAGCAGTATGCGGACTGCTGGGTTCCGCCATGTTTCCTGGACTGATGGCTCTAGCGAAGAATCGCGTACTTTGCGCATCATCACCGCGTTCCCCGCAGAGCCACAAAGCGATGCTCTCAAAGTTCGAAGAGTGTCCCGGAAACGGAGGTCTGAGGTCCTCATGCAAACTGTCCAGTGGAAACAAGCTGGCAATTGCAAGTTGATGGCGGATATTTACTTCCCCTCCTCTGATAAGGTCACTGCAGCTAGACGCCCAGTTGGTAAGTGATATAACTGAAGACAGTTTCTGGCCCAAACTAACCTCGAATAGCACTTATGATTCATGGCGGAGGCCACGTCATGTTCACCCGCAAGGAGGTGAACCCTAAGCAGGTCAAGCTGCTCTTAGATCATGGGTTCCTCCCTGTCAGCATTGAATACCGCTTCTGCCCAGAAGTTAATATCCTTGAAGGACCCATGACCGATGCCTGTGATGCTCTCTTCTGGGCTCGGCACCAATTGCCCCAGATCAAGTTGAACTGCCCCGGACTGAACGTCGATGGCAGCAGGGTTGTAGTTGTCGGTTGGTCAACTGGAGGGCATTTGGCTATGACAACCGCATTCACCTCCCGGCAAAAGGGTATCCAACCGCCTGAGGCCATCCTAGCCTTCTACTGCCCCACTGATTACGAGTCTGAGTGGTGGCAGCGGCCAATCTACCCACTTCCAGCTGTTCAGAGCCCGGATACGCCATATGACCTCCTCGAAGGAGTTCAAGATGAACCTGTATGTATTCGTTAGTTTCACATAAGTCACATCAATTCTAACCAAGTCCAGATCGCAAGTCACTACCCAACCACCAACATCAACTACCCCGGAATGCGTATGGATCTTGATGATCCTCGCTGGCGCTTTGTCCTGCATATGAACTGGCGTGCGCAGACACTCCCCGTACTTCTCAACGGACTGCCATCAAAGAACCGGCTGCAGCAAATCGGCCAATCGGCCGATGCGGTCGCTCGTCTCCCGCAGCCGTCTCACGACCGTGTCATCTCCATCAGTCCATTTGCACAAATTGTAAGAGGAAATTACTGGACGCCCACGTACCTGATTCACGGTACAGCTGATGATTTAATTCCATGGGAGCATAGCCAACGTGTTGTGGATGGACTGAAGGCCAGAGGAGTAGAGAGTGAGATTGAGCTGTTGGATGGTGTTGAGCATCTCTTTGACACCTTCTCAGACAAGGGTTGGGATGAGATCCAGAAGGCTTATCGGTGGTTGGCTGGACGGGTGTAAAGCCTAAGCTGCAGACTGTACTGTTATGAATGGGTTTTGGAGTTGGCGGTTTGAGGTTTCTTTCTGTTTCAGTTGGACGTCCATGGCTATGTCTCAATAGAACTATCATTAATTGTTTCATTTGATTCCAATTTTCATGACTTGTTATCGGATTAACGATTGATGAATACAGGATCCGAGTGCAGAGATTGGCTTGATTGAGAAGCGGGTTAGCTATTTTTTTGGCAACCGCATGTCTTTGGTCTTTAAAGAGTGGAGAAGGAATATATCTAATTCCAAAGCAGTGATAAGAAAGCATCTCTGATTCGAACAAAGTAAAGGTAAAGAGAAGTATACCTTCTGGGTGGGCTTCCGCGCGGCCAAAGTTGCACTTGGCGGCGGATTAGCCTTTGTGACTTGCTTGATCTCAGGATTCTTACTCACTAACAAACCACTAACCAATCTAGCAAATACAACTCCTCCATATTTATTCAAATGGGTCCAGCCGTCTGACGCCAAGTTGTATCTTGAAGCAGCTGTATTGCTAATGGCGGAGACCCAATTTGAAAGGCCATATTGAGGCTGATCCAGCAGTAGTTCTTGAACTCTGTGCTGCGGTAATGGTTAGATTGCGTTGGGGGGAGAGCGGTTCCTCGACTTTGCCATTGGGGATATGCGGCAGGTAGGGGGCTTAGGGGGGTCTGCGTCTACATTGGTATCTTTATTCGATAATTGAACCATACAATACTGACATGGATAGCGCACGCAGCTGCAGCTTCCGATGCGAAAGTTCTCGGGGCTGTCTGTATTCTGCGCCAAAGAGACACCCGCCCTCCTTTTGGTCGTTGTGGCTGAAATTCAGGTGGGGTTGTTAGCGTTACTTTCAAGAAACCAGTACTTTTTTCAGAGCGCGTATCGTAACATAAATGTTGTACCTATCCTTGTGGGTGCTTATATCGCCAGTGACCCTGCCCCAGTCTCCTCCCGTACGAAAAGACGCCGTCGTAGCACCCTATGGCCATAGTTATGTCCAGAAGAACCGAACGCAATTTTGGTAATCAGAAGCGCGTCGCCCAAACCTCCATTTGGAGCAGTCGTGGGGTCTTCAGTAGGAGGAAATAGGCCGGGCGGCCCGCTCGAGGCGAAATGAGCGGAGAGCTATAGGGGGAACGAGAAACTAGGAAAGTAAAGGAATGCTGAACCGCATGGTTAACCTACGTGGAGTGAAATTTAGTGGGCAAGAAAGTTGATGGCACTGGTGCACTTTTTGGTAACTCGTGAAAATGCTTGACATTCGCAGTGCATGGTGTAAGCATTGAACCGAGAATCGAACAGATGTCTTGCAGCTGTAAACCTCTCATTTCTCCGCCAAGTATCATTCCCATAAATCAGAGAGATACCTGATCGAGAAATCTGTTGCGATCTTATAACCGCCAATTTGGGATGTGTATGTGAATCCGGCATCATCTAGAACACCCGCTCGGAAGATTTTGCAGAAGTAAATAGCAGAGGATACAACACTGTAACTGGAAATAGATGTGACATTGCAAGAAAAAAGAGACGTGTTAGAAGACGAAATGGATGAGATGCGTAAAGCAGCCAATTATAGTTACGAATTTAAACAGAAGAAAAGAACGAACAGAGACGCGAGAGAAGACATAGCAACAGGTATGAAGTCTACTGCAGGAACAGGTGAGGTAATGTATCGAAGGTTATTCTCTGAACGATGGATTCCTGGCCAGTGCAGATGTCAATACGGGGTGGTGAAGGCTGAGGTTGAGAGAGAAAAGCAGAAAGGCACCCGCATGGACGGGATGAGACGATTTGCAGCGACGCGTTGATTACTCATTCACCCCATGACTCCACGGCAGACAAATATAGAGCACTTACCAAGATATTACCTGAGCAGTTAATAAGAAAAGCTCTGTCGTCTCTTGTGTGGCCTGTATAGTATAACGGACGAACTGTCAATCGAAGTCCAGGTCTGCGACAGCCATATTAAGGTCACGTGCAAAGACGAGAAGATATCTCCCCAACACGTTTGCATTATTTGGTGAGCGGGTACGTGACGACGAAGAAGCAGGTCCAGTGCGTTGACACAAGTCCAAAGGTGGTAAAAAGCAAAGACAAACAAAGGCCATATTCGTTAACAATAACTGCAAGCCTGGGCAGGTAGGTATCTACGTTGATGCCTCAGTGCGTAAAGGAAGAGTAGAGATCAGGTGTATGCCACACCATCCAGGTCACCCACATCATGGATAATGGCAAGTTCCGATCAAGCCTATGCCTATCTTGCAGAACTCCTGACAATCAGCGATGCGACAAAGTGGCCAGGGGTTCGCTTCAGAAGCGAATAACCGTATTACAAAACTCATCGGGCCGTCCATACCTCGGTATCCTTATGCTGCGACTTTTAGCACCACCAGTTAGTTGATGAAGTTAAATGTACACAGGAATTCCAAATCAATAAGCCCGAGCATTAAATGAAAAGTCTGAAACATCAAGCAGCAAAAGCGTTTTTATTTGGTGATATAATTACATTATTTTACCTTTTTATACATCAAGTGATAAGTCTTCCTTGGTCTAGTGGTCATGATTTCCGCTTGTCAATCCACCTTCGGATAACAAGCGCGGGAGACCGGGGTTCGATTCCCCGAGGGAGAGTTCATCGTATATTTTTTTTCGTCTCTTGCGTCTGCATGCATTCTTTTTACTGGTTTTGTCTTTCTAACCCCTCTGCCTTGACAGAAAATAACTTTATGTGATGCTGGTTATTCTATTATTTTCTCTAAACTTTTGTTTCTATTTATTTATTCACCATATCTCTATACAAATTACTTCCTATGACAAGAGGTTGTCGTCGTTATCTTAGTCTATCATTAAATTTGGGCTTGTGATAGATTCAGTTCCTAGAAGCGAGATCTTTAAGAGAGTGTGAAGTCTATATATAGTCAGACATCTGTGGCTTTAACCTATTCGATCTACTTAGTTTAGAAGAGGCCCAATTCTTATTAAAACTCTATTTGCGAAAAGTGGAGATCAGAGCGTTAGGCACCGACTTGACGTCTTCCTAAACACGCTGCATGAGGCGCTTAATGCTACTTGTAAGTTTGATCTTCGCAAAACGATGTTTAAACTCTCAAGAATAGCCCTGAAGATTGATATATTCATCCAAACTGCGTTCTAATTTTAAGATTCAGCAATTATGTAGCTCGATTTTCCTTCGCCATCGACGTTCGAAATTTTTAGTTCAAAACTGACATTCATTGTTAATATCGAACGTCCTCTACAAATTGGAATGTTCAATCTCTGCAAAGTTTCAACCAGCATATATATATATAAAATTAATTCCCCGTAGACTTACCTTTGACCGCGCAATGAGTGAATACATCATCACTCTGCTCTTTTCTTGCCAGGAGAGATCCTTGGTATGAAATGGCAAAGGGATATTATGGGATCGCGGGAAAGAATCAGTAAAAAGGTTTTGCGACGAGCAAATGGCTTTATGCAACAAGGAACTTGTAAGGGTACTTCCTCCTACAATTTCCCTAATCGTACAGCTCAATATGCTCCTTCCGCCTTGACCCAAAAGACGACATCTGTATTCTAGAAGATGTCTAACATGCAATTGAGATCATCTATTAGCCTCAAACACTGGAAAAAGCGTAATATTGTCTTATATGCAACCTGATTTATAAATTCTCTTCTTCTACTCAAAATTATCGTAAAACGCGGTATCGCTCGTACGAAGTATGTTTCTTGCGACTTATAGATTCGCCGAGGATCAAAGATTATTCGTAGATGATCGGAACTGGATGAAGTGGATAACTGAATTATTGGTCTTTAATTGTTCTTCCCTTCGTATTCTTTCTCTACACCGCCGTCTTCTCTAGCTCTTCCACTTCAGTACACTTTAATAGCCCATTTACAATTAATTCGATCCTACTTATTTGATGTCTCTCCAGCTAACAGCCTCGAATTATCAGTTCACTTGTAAAAAGAGTCACTCCATCTAGTGTATGTATAGAGCTTAAGTTCGAATCATGTGATATTCCTTTGCTATGCCATGCCGAACAATGCAATCGTTATACTTCAAGTATTCGTCAAACACAACCACTAACTCCCATCACCATTATTAGCACCTTAGGATGACTGTATGAGCGACCTGCCAGTCAGATGCTCAATCGATCAAAAGAGGAAACAAGGCCGTAAAACCTCCCATCTTCTCGAGAGGTGCCAAAACGCCCACAAAACCGCAGAGTAGCAAGCTTTAAAAAAGCCCCCCCAACGGACTCCTGGTCAAGACAAAGAATATGGTATAACACACAAGAACCAGAAGCGTCTCCAACAAGGTGTTGAAAAGACTCGCCCTCAAGCCAAGTCACTCCGGCCCAGTGATTCGAGTCTTCACCGGACTCTCTCTCCCAGCAAGCGGACTCGCTACTTCCTTCTTCCGTCCACACCTCACACAAGTCTTACAAACTGAACAATGATTTTCTCTTCTCCAAATTAACATCTCCCTTATCAAAACATCAAAAAGCACAAACAACAAACTTACTCAACCTCAGCCAACCACCTCCTAACCCCTTCCTTCAAACTCGAGTCCGCACCTGTCCTCACTCTTGGCACCTTCCCTTTCTTCCCCTCCTTCGCACCAGCCGCATCACTACTAAGCGGTGGACTCCGCTCCATAGCTACAGCATCCACAACACTCTTCAGCGCGTCGAAGAGAACGGCTTTGCAATCCACCTGCTGCGGTGCGCCGGCGATGGTAGCAGCCGCGGTCTCAGTCTCGGCCCTGAGCTCCTTCCTTCCCCGCCTAGAACTTGATCTAGATGAACTTGCAGAATGGACTCTGGAAGGTTGTCCAGACTGGGCTAAGATATGGTCCACGGCGTCGACGAGCGTGGTGTCGAAATCCATGATGAGTTCCTCGGTGAATTTCTCTTGGAGATGGACTTCCGCCATCAAAGGACCGTTGCCTGATGCAGTGTAGGGATTTCCGTATTGCGAACGGCCTGGAACACCGGAGATACCGGGCGTCATGGCGGACTGATTCCAAGTAGGCGTCGGAATAATTCTAACGAGACGACGGAGGCGTAGGCGTTTGATGCTGAAGCTGCGGGTGTCGGCGACGAGGGCAGAGCAAATATCTACCCACTTTTCCAGCGGTCCTTGCTCCAAGGTCGGGGTCGCAGCCGTAGCCATAGGTGTAGGCTCAGCGCTCATGGCGTGCTTAATATCGCGCATCAAATTGTCGTACGGCTTGATAGCTTGCACAGCGAAGTCGGGATGGAATTCGGAAAGCCATCCAGCTACATTGACTGGTTGCTCTGGCTCGTAAGAAGGCATGCTCAAGACGGAGGATTCACCATAACTGGAACCGTTTTGGCTTGATGCATAGTTACCCATGAGTGGCGACTGCAGCGGGGATCCGAAGTCTGGGAGCGGGATGTCCACATCGATGACTCCATCTTTTTCGTTGACGGAGAGTTTCAGAGGCGAGGAGTCGAAGGCTCTCGGTCGTTCGGGAATTGGCCTAGCGGCAGAGGCGGGTACCCCACTGGTTCCGCCGATGGGCTTATGCTCTGGAGAGCTGTCGGCAGTAGTCACCGTATCAGTTGAACGCTCCATATCGTTCACATCTCCAAAAAGACCTTGTTCCATCGACAGTTCTTGAACCATCCGGTCGAGCGCGGAGGGGGCAGCATCTGGTCCTCTATATCCCGTGCTGGATATTCCGAGTCCATCGTCTGTCGTCTGCAGGATATCGCTGTGGTCCGTAGAGGAACGTCGACCTCCGCTCCAAAAGCTCAATAAACTTCCCCAGCGGCTGGTACCAGAAGAGTCTGTGCTGGCTGTACTAGTATGGCCGGTGCCCTTCCGTTGCAAAGTATGCATCAAATTCGCAGACGCCAAACTGTCGTTGCTCTCCGGTTTATGCTCCTGTAGGCCGGAAGAAGTGGTCCTAGGCAATGTGAAATGGGCGACGGGTGCTGCATCCTGAGAAGCGAGGCCAGACGTAGTCCCCGTACTGCTCTTTGTCTTTGCCGCACTATCAGACATGGATGGAATGAGGAAGCTGGTGCGCACTGAATGCGAGGACGAAGCGCGCGAATGCTGAGGTCGCTTGATAGGGTCTGGAACACTCGAGTCTGGCTTCTCGACAGACTCTGGGGTAGACGAAGCGCTACACAAAACAGGAGGCTGCAGTCCCGTGTTGGTCATGCCCTCTTTTCCTCGAGGGCGGCGACTGATTGTACGGCGCAGCGACTGTTTTCTGGAAAGCGGCATGTTCGTGGGAGGGGACTGTGAGTACGCCCGAAACGACGCTGAGGTGCCTGGTCGCATTGGAGATGGACTATCGTATGCTCCGGGTGTGTTTGTCGGCAGGAAAGCAGCCAAAAGAAAAATGAGCCTCCGGGCAGCCATCTTGTCTGGGGAAACAATCACAGTCCGGCTCGAGATGGTCACAAACTCTCCGCCATTGGCTTTTTGCTGTTCACGATGGCGTTTCCGGTACCACTTCGGTCCCAGTTGGTCGAGCCATTCGGTGTGGTTTCCCAGGAAGGCTGTTAGCAAATTGTAGAAGAAGAAATTCTCCTCTCGGTGTCCAGCCCATCTGCCTAGCCACCGTGCTTCTTCCCGCCACACTCCCCATTTGCCTTGACCCGTTACCACACGTGGTATTTTCATTCCACGAACCGCCCTCTCCTGTGCCAGCTGAATCGCTTCTTTGATCTTCTCGTCCAGAGCGAGAGCATTGGGCTGCAGCCTCAACGCGCGACGGGGTTGTTGCACCGGCATTTCTCGACTAGCATAACGACCCAATTGTCCACGAGGCTGTTGAATGACAGGGGAGGAACTCGTTTCTTGAGCTCTGAATCGAGCGAGGATACGCTCCTGCACCACGAATTGGAGACTGGTTAGAGTGCGTGTGATAACATCCCAATGTTGACCAATGACGTCCACACGGTCATCCACATCGCTGTTCAATGTCGACAAGAAGGACTCTACGCCAAAACTAGGGTCAACGAAAGCCCACCCTGCTCGGCTATCCGAATCCAAGGAGGATCCGAGTGATTCGTTACCTGGAACCGAACTGGGCACGGGACCGCCTGGTTTAGGGTTGCCCGGTCGGGAAGGAGGTGGCATGGGAGCAGCAACCGGCAGATGGAGGATCATGGTTATTCCGTACATGGGCGTTTTCAGCGCTTGCGGCGGCTGGGCTGGCTTTGCTTGTCCACGAGCGCCAGTACCGGGAAAAGGGAATCCAGTACTCTTCCCAACAGAATTCTGCGGTGTTGGTGCATGGGTGTGGGAAGAATCGCGTTCCTCCATGGGCGGAGCAACCGAAAAGGTACGAGTGATGAGAATGGTCCGTCTCCGCGGTTCTTTAGATCCACTTCCATTAGACCCCAATGCTGGCCGAGGGATCTCAGCCGGCAAAGTGGAAGGAGTATAGGACTTGGCCAGTTGGCTTCGCTTCCGTCCTTCGGCTCGTCCCAGAGAATTGGTGGCATCGTGCAAGTTCGTGGGGCTTGTAGCAGGGTCGGACGTCCGGGTATCTAGAGGCACGATATGCAATTTATTGCCAATTCCTCGGTAATTCATAGGAGTGTTACCAAACATGCAGTCTAGACAGATCTTAGCCAAATCCACCGAAGGTTCCTTTGCTCGTGCTTGTGCCTGGGCCTGGGCCTGTGCTTGCGAGTGTTCGTCGATATTGGGCATGGAGGAAATGGAGTTGCCGCGAGTTCGAGTCCGCGTAAACGCGCCAACTGTTGGTGATCTCAGGGTCGTTGATTCGGTCACAAGAGACGATCTACGGCCATGGATGGTCCCCCCTCCAAAGGTAGGACCAGCCGTACTGGTGACTCCAATTCCGCCCAACAATCTCGACCTCGCACTGGTCTGTGTGGGGGATTCGACGGCGGAAGGACGCGGCTTCGAGTCAAACAAGATGGTCTTGGGGCAAGGACCCAATTCGTCTTGAGCTATGATTATCCTAATGTCTCGTGGACACTCCAAATCAATCTCGCCCTGAGCTCCGTCATATCCAGATCCTGATGTGAGCGGTGCTCCATAGAGAGGGTAGGGTTGTCCTTCGGGATGAGAAAGCGAGTGTGTATCTGGAAAAAGCAAGTGGCGCGTGTGCGACTCTTCGGTGGTAGAATCGAGAGTGGTAGTAGCAGTGTGATGCGAGGACCCAGCACCTTTCCGCCCGCCAAAGAATTGCCCGATCATGTCTGCGGTGATGTCCTAGTGATCCTCCATGAAGATGATATTGGCCTTGTATCGACTCAGCAGTTGTTCAAGAGGCAATAGCAATATGCCTGACGGACTCGGACTTGAGGAGGGACAGGGCGTCGGAAGCCCATGGCAGTCAAAGGAACGTTTCGAGGATTTGGATAGAGGAGAGAGCGGTAGAGTGAGCCCGTCGACCTAAGGAAGCCCGACGTAAGTGAATAGCGTCACAGGACAGGAGCCTGTGTGTGAGCTCGTGAGGTCGAGTGCTCACTGAGGGATGAGTACACACAGAGGCGTACACACACAAGCACACAAGCACACACGCACACACACCTGGGCAACGGGTGTGAGGTGGTAGAGGTCGACGTGAAGGTCAAGACGGCCGATGAATGAATTGGTGGATGGATGTGTCGCGTGGGCGGACTGAGTGTTTTGTCGCTTTTGGCGGGTGTTTGGCGCTCAGTCAAGAGGTGGTAAGGTGGAGTTGGAATGATAGTGCAACGCTACAGCGGGTACTAGTGAAGCCGTTTTTGCGAGTCTGTTCAAGCGCGGTACTCCGAGGCGGTGAAGCGGTGAAGCGGCCCCCCTCCACGAATATATTCCTTCTGCTTCACAACCACCATTCACATAATAAATAAGACGGGAAGAGGGCCGTTCCCATGCCGTCCGACTGCATCCTTCCGCACTGACCGATGAGCAAGCGATAGTATGAGCAATTGATGAGGAGACAGGACTGCAAAGCAATGACTGCAAAGCAATGGCTGCAAAGCAATGACTGCAAAGCAATGACTGCAAAGCAATGACTGCAAAGCAATGACTGCAAAACAATGGCTGCTCTCTTCTCTCTCCCTCTCCTCTCGTCAGCCTATCCGGATTAGGAACACCCTCCAGTCCTTCTCCAGAATAGGCCTCGATCTTTACTCCCCACGCAGATCAGAGTGCTAAGTGGCCTGCAAGTCGCAACACCATGACCGCAGGCATAACCAACGCTATTCAAGAGCGTGCAATCAAGACTTCTTCACAGCCTAAAGTCTGGGCTCTGATAGGAATCCACCGGCAAACACAAACGGCCCTCAAGAGCCAATCGACCCTCTGGTTGACAGGCTGACGCACATACAATCACTACTCCACTAGAATGCAGAAGTCCATGCTGATCGTTGTATCTCGCCTCATTTCGTTCCCTTTCAAAGAAGGGAGGAAGCTTTTCAGCATATCCGTTCGGCTACTCACACAAACGACAACGACTCTCTTCAACGGCCAACAGCTCTTTGCAAGCATCACCACCCATGACAGAACACATCAGGGAACAGCAACTGCAGTCACTGCACTTCTCTATCTGTACTACTTGAGGCTGAGGTCATCAGATCTGTGTTTGGTCCCTCTCCGAGCTCTTCGTGCTGGTCTTTGGATAAGATCTGTACAACAGACATGGGTCGGCACCGTCGCCGTTTGTCTCAACCTAGATCACCCCCCCCCCCCCGTTCGAGAGTTGGACCATTTTCTGGAGAAGCACGTATTATTGAATATCGCTCGTTCTGATAGAGGATTCCGCTGGTGAGTGCAGGCTGACTGATACTCGTATGTATGATAGTATGTGCTCTCAGCTTCTCTTTTGTTACGTCGGTTCTTGATTTCATATTCCACGGAGATAGCTGTCTACCAGATTCTCGTTTGATCGTCCGTTGAAGATCACCCCAGGTGCTGGGGAACGAGAACTGTGAGCGTGGTCACGCCGTTCTCCAGCGCAACCCAACCGTCATAATTAATCAAGTACATGGACGCTCAACAGAGTCATATCGACTATCAGGGTCTGACGAACAAGAAGACACTGCATGCATTCTGCACTGCAAAGAGACAATGGAATATCCTCAAAAGAGGAGCAGATGCATATCGACCCCGCCAATCACATGCAGAACCGGAGGCGAAGTCGACGACTTTTCTCGACTTGAGCCTCCGTTTCAATATATCAGATCGTGCACACTGGACACAAAAGCAGGCAGAAGCGAGATGAGCGAGATTCTGAGACATTTTTTTTCTTATTCTTACATCAATCAATTACTCACTTCTTTCTAACCAGCTGTCTCTTCCAAGGATAGATTCGTATTCCACCACAACTCGTACTTCAGTCATCACCGATTCACTATGCATGGCACTCCCACTTGTACAGGATGGGGAAGGCCAAACTGTTCTTTCCTCGCCAATTAGCTCCCGTTATTGGAGGAGTCTGGAAACTCTGGAGGAACGGGCGTTCACCATGCCTCACTTCTGGCTCCAATTGCCCCGGATCGCCCAGTTACTCGTGAGAACAGGGTCCGAAGCTGGATCAGATAACTTCCAGGCCTCCTTCCAAACTACTGGAGCCCTATATACATACCATCACAACCCGGTTATAAAAGGATCCGAGTATAGAGACAACAACCCAAACTGTCTCTCTTTGCCCCGCTTGAATTCAGCCTCGTGGCCGGCCCAGTTGCATGTGCTCAGTTGCCCTCATCGGAGTTTTCCGTCGTGTATGTACCCCAGAGTCCCTAGACGTTGTTTCGGGGTTGTTTCTATAACAGGCCGTTGGGTGCTCGGTGAGCTGTTCTCCGTATTATGCCTATATTCCGTCTCTCTTATTATCCTCAACATATTTCAAGCACATGCTGGATTGTTATTGTCTACCATTATGGGGTATTGGATTATTGGATTCGCTTTCTCACTGTTAGCCAGTTCTCCCATGAAGTCTGACATGGCCGGTTTACGTAAGCTTTATATTCATTATTGCAACTGGTGAGGTGTCGCATCTCGTTTGCAGTCCGTACCCAGGTTATTTTTTTTTATTTGCTTCAATCTACTACATCGAGTTGGACCCGTCTTCGAGCTACTCAAGACCACCTTCTCTTTTCCGTCTTTTGGTTCTGTTTCTGTGCTTCCGCACCAACGAACATCCCCCGTGGAGCTTATTGTCCGTTGCAGAGCCGCAGTTCTCTTATCACACCCTTTGAAGCTTTTTCACGCAGCCAATTTGAATTTCACATGTGAGCCAATCATTTCTCCGGGTATCCACAAGTGAAAAATACTCGGCACTCAGCGGATATACAATCTGGAATGGCATCTGATTCGGACACTCACGTTCAACACCCATGCACAGTGAACTGCTCACCTTTCCGAATAGAACACCCCCGCAGAACTCTAACTTGGTGGCGCAATTCTTATCTACTATGCCTGCTTATGGTTCGCAACGATTCAAAAGAGGTTCTTGAACTTGGTCTTTATTCGAGTAATCCAACACATGGTACGTTTTCACATGCCTATTTTGCTGGCGTTGGCCGCTTCCCGAGCCTTGCACTTCCCGATAGGCACCCGACACGGTCCCGGCCCTCTATATACTGGCTCGTTCACTGGAACAACACATTACTACCGGCCCGGGAGTCTGTCAGCTGTCACCCGTTTCGGCACCCTGCACTCGGCAAAGCGGTATGCAGTGAACAACGTGCTTGATACCGGGGATACCGTTGTATAAATGTGCAAAACCTGCGGTGATGCTGACCACGTCTTTCTGCGCGGTACATCCTTTTTCTAGGATTTCTCAGCCGATTAACATTGAAATGCTTGGATTATATCCCGTCTGTCCTGTCTCTGTTCCGGCTTTCTGGCTTTGTTCGGCGATTTAGATATGGGGCTGTAACGCTGTCGTTGCAGTTTTGCGGTTTGCTCACCGATAAATGCGGGTGTCAGGAGATTTATATCTGCCTCTGGGGAATATCGAGAGCGGCAAGAGACACTGCCTGACAGCAATGCTATCTCGGTACGAATGGGACCAAAATTAGCTGACTAGATGTCAAACAGAGCAGTCGGCAATAGCATTCATCTCTTCCTCATCTTGAACCAGAACATCATTTTCTGCTGTGAGTGATGCCATTTCAAGAAGCAATGGCCCATTCGTCTCCTTTAATGACACCCCTTGGAATATGTCACTGACCGGAGAGCTTGCCTATCAGCAAAGTACTCTTCTCCCCATTCACTTCACCCTTTCTCTTTCTCCTATACTCGTGTCCGATCCCTTTACACATTCCTTTCCCTTTCTTATGTCTATATTCATCTGAAGGTTAGTCTATGATAACCTCTTACGCTTCGAAGGAGTGGTTTGTTGTACCCAACCTCCTGTGGTGCCCTCAGGGACAAAATGTATCCATTCGCGCTCGCGGTTTGCCGACTGGCTGCGAATACCTACACAGTGGTATCGTGTCAAATTTTATATGAACTCAAGCAAACTAGCTTCTCAACTTCAAGTCGTCATCCATTATCTCAAGTTTCTTTTTTATCTTTTTTCGAAATCAATTGTCTACTCTCTTCCTCTACCTCTGCATTCCTTTTCTGTCACTTCTGTCTTCCGTTTCTGGACCGATACATTGTCTTCCTATGTATTCGCCTCTTATCTACCACATTGTGCATGTCATTTCGAAAGTTTCAAGAATGGGGAATTATTATCGTAGCGCACTTGAACTGCTCTGAGACATCCGAGCACTCATATCAGGGACTGGTGTTTAAGAGAAAAACGACCAATCAAAGTGCTTTATTCTACTCTCCGCATACGCTTTGTACTTATACTGTAAGCCGAGACGGCATATAGTAGGAGCAACTTGCTGCTGACTCAGCACATAATACATGTAAATATACTCAACAGTTCATTAGACCTGAGGACAAGACAGAACATGATCACCAGAACAATACAGCCTGTTCACTACCCAGTCTTCACCTCATTCTGCTTACATATACAATCATCTCTAATATTTTAGGTGGGGAACTTAGCATTTCCTTCCTGCAGTGCCTGTCTTTCTTGAACCTTGGCTCTTTACCAACATCTCACATATTACTTTGGAATGGTTCTGCAGCAATCGCTCACATTTGTAAAGCTTTCCAATGCTGAATAAAGCTTCTTGGCGCTCGGGAAACAGGGGTTACGGCTGTCGAACGACGGATGACGAGATGGCGGGATGGAACCGCCCCGCATCGCATGTATCGTAGCTCTTTACATATAAACTCGAAGGTACGGATCAACCACGCTTTTTTAAATCTCACCAGCTCTCTGAGAGCAATTGAATTCGAGTGGAGTTGCTACTTTATGACATCTTTTCTTTACGGAACACGAATTCTACACTCAATCGGGATCCGGAAGCTCAATCACTTCAGCAGAACAGTTCCTAGAGCTAACCCCGCAATAGCTTCCTTCTCATCAAGCACTCTAACTTCTGCAATGGTAAGTTCCTCCCTCTCCTCCTGTGCCCTCCAGCAATCTCCCATCACTCAGAGCCTGACAATCCCTCAATAGGACAAAAAAGATAGCATCCTCAATTGGGTTGACCCCAAAGACAAAAGCGGCGAGTTCAAGCGCCAGACCAGCGTCTTCCGAAACTGGATTTCCAAGGACAAGGACGCCGAATTTCCAGCTGAGAAAGGAAGATATCATTTATACGTTTCGTATGCCTGTCCGTGGGCGCATAGGACTCTGATTGTGAGGAAGTTGAAGGGGTTGGAGGAGATTGTGCCGTTTACCAGTGTGCATTGGCATATGGGGGAGAAAGGTATTATCACAATCACCCCTATGCCACTCGAGAACGGGTTAGGTCTCGGATCCTGACAATACCCACCAGGCTGGCGCTTCGTCACCCAAGATGAGCAATCCCAACTTTCCGGCGAAAACGTAACGCCCGACCCCGTCAACTCCTCCCACACGCACCTTCGCGACATCTACTTTGAGCAGAACCCAAACTACGAAGGGCGTTTCACGGTTCCCACCCTGTACGACGTGAAGCAAAAGCGAATTGTAAATAACGAGAGCAGTGAGATCATTCGCATGTTTTACAACGTGTTTGATGATTTGTTGGACGAAAAGTATAGGAAGGTGGATCTGTATCCCGAGACGTTGAGGAAGGAGATCGATGAGCTGAATGAATGGGTTTATAATGATGTTAACAATGGCGTTTATAAGAGTGGGTTTGCTACGTATGTTGCCCTTTCCGTTCACTTTTTTCCTTGCTACCCCTATCCTTTCCTTTAGTCAATAACCTCCTCGGGTTGTAACCTCTACTAATACCACCACAGAACACAAGAAGCATATGAAAAAGCGTGCACCCAACTCTTCGCCTCCCTCGACCGCCTCGAGTCCCACCTCACCTCCTCCTCGACCCCGTATCTTCTCTCCTCCCCCCACGTAACCGAAGCCGACGTCCGCCTCTTCACAACGATAATCCGCTTCGACCCGGTCTACGTCCAGCATTTCAAATGCAACATCCGCGACATCCGCTCTGGATACCCAGCTCTTCATAAATGGGTTAGGCATCTGTATTGGGATTATCCTGGGTTTAGGGAGACGACAGATTTCGAGCATATTAAGAGACATTACACGAGGAGTCATGGGCAGATTAATCCGCATAGTATTACGCCGTTGGGCCCGGTGCCGGATGTGCTGCCCAAGGATCAGGAGGTAAATGCGGTGAAGGTGTCGCAGAGAAAGTAAGGGAGAAGCGGAGGATGAGGCAGACGCAATGTCCGGATAACGGTGGAGTTAAAGGCAATAAGCGGAGGGGCCCATGCTCTCCTTCGACGCGACGTAATAAATAGTTCGACTTGGTAGATTATAACTTCGCTGCTGTTGGAATTGCGGACCCTAAGAGTGAGCGAGACTGTCCGTACGAAAATGGCTACGAGCATTTTTGGTATATATTTGCCCCTTTTAAATTCTGATACCGCGGCTTTGGATACCGCTATCTGTTCATAAATATTTTTACTCAGTCTTTTAAGCGCCAAAATCAACTTGGTTTCTTAAAGATGTTTTCCTCTTAAAACCCTTTCATTCCATGGTATCATGCTCATTCCAAGCCCAGGAGCTCCTCAATCCGTTTCACACTCTATTCATGTTTTGTGCTCAAAATTTGTTTACTCTTGCACTAAGCATCTCCTTTATACCGAGCCACAGTTCATTCCTCTATAGCAACTCATCCCTTTGTAGCAAAATACCCCTTTATAGCAATTACTCCGTTATAGCAATTACTCCTTTATAGTAGTCTAGCGTTGGCTATTTACATATAAGTTAGCAAAAGGCTTACAGTAACTAGATCACCCTTAAATCGATTTTCTCCTTTACATATATTTTGTTAATTCTAGTTTTATGTCCGATGCTGTTACACCCAGGCAGGCTCCGCTATCTATTTCTGGAAACCCTTTACAAGGGGAAAACCAAAGTTTACGCCTTAGTGCCCTGCCCAAACAGGCCGTTTCCTCTTTACATATAATTACCTAATTGCATCAATTCACGCGTTTGCATCATCCACATCTTTACAACATTCTTCCCTAGACCCGAATTCATTCTTTAAATTAATTCACCCCTTGTAACAACTCGTGCCTTGTATCTATCCATATTTTTAGCTCAGTTTAAATAGAAACTTGATTTACATTTCAACTCTAGTTTACATTCTACCTCGATTTATATCATAGCCCGGTTTATTGTCTGACTCGATTCTCATACTTATTCCATTTGTATCCTTACATTCATTCATATTCTATCTCCGTTTACATCCTATCTCGATGATACCCCAGTGCAATTCATGTCACTAACATTCACTCTACACCAACATTCACATCCTTTACACCTGAGATTATCCCCATCCCTATTACGATTACCCCTCTAATGCCATTCCGATCTCTAACACTATATATCTCTAATATTATTGATACCTCTAGCTTTAGCTACACGTCTAACATTCTTGACACCTCCACATGCCTGCCTCTCTCATCTCATTTACACCTCCTAAATAAATCTACATTTGACGCAATTCGCTCAGTCGCACTCTCTTCTTATACAGCCCGTATGATATACCACTACCACTCTTACCATAAATACTCCAAATAAGAGATCTAAAATTCTCCTAGAAATAACATAAGCTTTTTAATAGGAAAGTCGCTAATACAAGGTGTTATTATATATATACATTGATTGGGTATATCCGTCTCCCACGCCCCTCCAGCACACTACCCTATAAAATCTCATCTCCCTACTCCACCATCTTTCATCCTCATTCCACGACCACCTTTCATACCTTCTCCATGCGTAACCATATACTTGTGCAGGAACTCCGGTCTGGACGTTTTGGGTAACGTGATGGCCAGGGTGGCGACGTTTGGGGTGTGCAGCGCAGCGGGAACCCCAAGGGATGGGAGAGGCGCAGTGGGAGCAGAATGGCATGGTACGAGTAACTTCCGCTGAATTTTTGACTTGTTTTGTTTTTTATTTCAAGAAGGTTCATGTGGTGTGGGCGAAAGCGGAGAAGTGAGGTGGTTTCGTGTGTCGTGCGGGACTAGTTGCGCAACGTCCGAATCCTGGAGTTTATATATATAACGTTATATGAATATATTTAAATGGGAGGACGCTTGAAGTTTGTACTTTGTTATGACGCTGACGTTTATTTATTCACGGCCTTCGAAGTAGGGCGGATGGAAGGGAACCGAAATACATAGCGAACGCACCAAATGAAAAACTTTAGGGGGATGATGGTTTTTGATGAAGGGGGTCGGAGGGAGAGGGTGGAGAAAAGATGCCTTCGTGAAGAGCACGGCGAAGATGTAATCACCTTATGCGATAGTTAGTATATATGGAGGTGAATATTTGTTCCACAAGATTTTTAGTGATGTACAGAAGCTTTAAGGATAGAATCCTCAGGACTGAAAGGAGAAAAGATGAAGAGAGATATGATAGAGATCTGATAACCTGATAAGTTGCTTAAGATGTAGGAGAACTATGGACACAAGCTTGTTTAGTGTTTTCTTATGGTTCAAAATTGGGGATCATCTTATAAACCATAAGATCTAGAAAAAAGAAATATTAAATAGTCAAATCAAAATATACCCTCACATAATACTGTACTAGCTTGTGAAAGTAGCCCTATTGGAGACCTACTGCCTGTACCTGACACTGTAGTCCCCAGCAGATAAAGAAGTCAAATCAAATATAAATGACATAACAAGACTGCTAAGTTATAACTAATAACTTCTTCCTTGTTCTTGTTTCTTTCTGATAGATCAAGACCAGCTTATGCCAAGGCAGACAAGTCGTCTCGTCTCCGCGAGCCGAACCGCCCGGCCCTTGTGGTTTGGGGTCCGCGCCGTACTGACGTTGGATGAAATGACGGCCAAGGGTGACAAGGCATGGGTTACCTTTCCAACGTATGCGGTACCAGACGAACTGGGATGGTGATATGATATGACAACACATCCCCAAGAGTTATGTCAAGTATCTACATCTTTGTTGAACCGGTGCATGGTGATGAGTTTTAATTATAATGTGCTCACTCGTTTTGTTTATTATGGGAAGCTTGAACCGGAAGCGGGCTCCCCGTCTCCCAAGCTGTGCTAGGCCGAGAAAAAGGAACTGAAGATAGCATACCCTTCCAAAGGAAATCAATCCATGTGGGCTCCGCCTGATTGACTGCCTCTTCTGCACTGGCAGCATGGTCGCTGCGAGCGTATACCACCATACACGAAGTCCGGCTGACGTCAAACGGAAAAACTGGTCAGACCGAGTAGTCGGTATGTTAACTTTGCTTACTTTGCATGAAATATCCAACTCTGTTGTCAGCATTTTGTGCCGCATATAGACCCTTGTGAAACACTTAATTCTTTCAATAGCCTAAGCCCAACGTATGATCTGGGGGTGTAGATGTCCATCGCTAAAGGATGTCGAAACTTGAGCCCGACCATGAGGCTTAGATATTATGCCAGTGCGCACGGATGGGGTAAATATATGAAGAAGAGAGCCTTTTGAAAATCAACAAAATCAGAGGTGTCTGATTGGGCTGCAACTGTCAATTTCTCAACATTTTTCCGAGCCCGGGCTTTGAGTCCAGGAGTAAGAAGAGGGGACGACAGATGGCTGCATAAAGGCCGCAATCTGCCTATATCAGTATTACCTAGATAAAGTTTTTGTGCGCAGTAACCAGGGTATGGGTATGGGTATATACTATATGCAATGCGCCCCGGAGTCCGAGGAGAAGGTATGAGCAGGGAACACAAAGTATCCTAGTGGGTGCGGAAGAGAACAAGAGGGAGAAAAAGAAAGAAAGAAAGGAACCTTCAACAGTCGCTTAGAATAGTAGATCGAGATAGCGGGAATGTTTGGAATAGGCTAAATCCGAATGGAGGGAATAAACAACAAAGGATCCCGGCCTTGGGAGACGGTGGTGAAGAACAGTCGAACAACCTAAGGAATAGTGAACGGTGTAAGATTGGTTATTGGATTGGCTAGGGCGGAAGGTGTAAATAGATTGTGATGGTGTCAAAGTGTCTTACTGCTTCTATCTGTTTGGGTTCGACACCTTTCAATATAAGCCGAGTAGAAATTCATGGATATCACATACGATCACAAGGGCGACGTGCTCTGTGTTAATCCGTCAAGACCGGCCAACACGGTGATATAATCCCATCAGTAACCATGTCCCCGGATGCCCGCGCCCTTGCATTTTCTGATAATCAGTTCTTTCTTGGGGAAGATGGGTTTGGTTGGATGGATAGGCGAAAGATGTAAAATCTAGACAGAAGACCTTGCCTCAGATTGATATCAAAGACCGACTTGGCACTGCATGTAGTCTGTTCGGGAACACAGTTCACGAATGCCGCATCGAGCAATAATGATGATGATGATGATGAAGAAGAAGATGATGAAGAAGAAGATGATGAAGAAGAAGATGATGAAGAAGAAGATGATGAAGAAGAAGATGATGAAGAAGAAGATGATGAAGAAGAAAATGATGAAGAAGAAGATGATGAAGAAGAAGAAGAAGAAGAAGATGATGATGATTAGGGGGGTTATGCGGACTGTGTCAGTCGTTCCAAAGAATTGGAAGGAAGGAAGCGGGGTCGAATGCGGATGTTGACACGGTTAGGGACGATGCCGAGCTAATGTAGAATAGGGCGAAATTGTATGGTGAAGTAAACTCAAAGCAATACAGAAGTGCCCATTGTAAGAAGAGTGTGTAAAAATCAAGTGGTAGATAAATTATTTTCATAGAAGATTACATGTTAAAAGGAGTAGGAAAATAAACCGGAAAAGCATAATGAGATTTTTGGTCGGACTCACAGCGTGTCTACCACCGTCTACCCATCGTGATATCCATCTGTGACATACTAAGAGAGCGGAACTGATATGATGTACCAGATGCCGGAGAGGATAAATGAAGATGAGAAGTCTAGAGAGGATGCTACTTTCATGTAAAGGAAATAAAGTTAAAACTGTAAAAGAGACGAAAGAAAAGAAGAAAATAGAATAAAATAAAAGCACCTCCTTTGAGAGGAGACGCACCCATTCCATATTCAACACCGGCCCTAAAAAGCTGATCCAGAAAATTCCGAAGGGGAGGACGGTCGCATGCCGACCAAGAAGAGAAATTCAACTCAATGTAAGTGTTAAGGTATCGAAAAGCGCCCTCCTCCATACCCCTATGGAGAAGAACTTCAGCATGCCATTCATCCTCTCACAAAAGAAACGAAGCCAGCCAGCCCAGCACCAAGCCAATGACCAGAGGATATATCTTTCTTCCCTAAACCAACCATCGCCCCATACCCAACCCCGTTCCCAGAGTCACGCTCCTACATGACCGTGCATCCACAGCAACCGCCCTTCTCCTTGTCGCCGTCCATGTCGAGCTTGTTGATGGGTCCTGCGCCAGCGCCGCCGGGTGCGCCTGTGTATGAGGACATTTCTTTGTTGTATCTGCGGATTTCTCGTACGATGTCGTAGAAGGCGTTGTCGACATTGATGCGTGACTTTGCGGAGGTCTCGATGAACTTACAACCGAATTGCCGTGCGAGATTTTGGCCCTCTGCAGTCCGTCCGAATCACAATTAGCGACCCCTCCAAAACTGATAGACGGCAGGCGCGAAAGGGGGTAAGCTTACCTTGAGTTGACACCTGCCTCTCTCCTTCAAGATCGCACTTGTTCCCGACAACAATCATGGGAAAGTAATCCCTATCCTTAACCCGTAGAATCTGCTGCTGGAACGTCATGATTTCCTCGAAGCTCTGCCTGTCGATTATGGAGTAGACGAGGAGGAAGCCCTCGCCCGTCCGCATATACTGCTCGCGCATGGCCGAGTATTCCTCCTGGCCGGCTGTATCGAGCACGTCGAGCAAGGCGACCTCGTCGTCGATAACGCACTGCTTGCGGTATGAATCTGTAGGGTGAATGCTGTTATTCCTGACGCTTTTGCTAAAGCTGTGATTGTGTAGGGATACGGACCTTCGATGGTGGGATCATATTCGTCTACGAAGTGGCTTTGGATGAGTTGGATGGTTAAGCAAGACTTTCCCACGCCACCACCGCCTACGACCACAAGCTTGTATTCTCTCAAAAACTATCAAAGAAGGCCATGTCAGGAAACGCGTTTTGAGGGGGGAGGGGGAGGGGTGGGGGTGTTGCTATAGCGGCGAAGGGAGCGGCGAACCTTGGATGCCATCGTATATTATGTAGAAGTGTCAATCAGCGCTGCGAGGAAGGCCTAAGTGGGAAAGACGCGCTGCTGCTGTCTGTTTTAGGCGCCTGAGCTTCCTTTGCTCTGTTGCTGGGGGTGGGATCGAAAGAGGAGGCGGGAAAACGAGCGGAGCGGACTTCGCACAGGAGGGACGCCGATCAAAGGGAGGAGAAAGAGGGAGTCCGACAGAAAGGAGCGGAGGGAGGCGAAGCAGCTTGTGAGAGGAGCACGACAAGCAAGCAATTGACAGTCTTGGGTTGACGATGCAGAGTTCGACCAAGGGGGGATGTGGGAGAGGGCCAAGGCGGTGGAGTCTGGAGGTTGAGGTTGAGGTTGAGGAGGAGGTGATACTGTAGAATAGAGAGAGTTGGCGTTGGTTGGAGTCGTTCACACTTCTTGGTGGTTCGGCAAAGCAACAAAAACGACAAAGCTAGCAGGACGGGCGACATGATTCGTTCAGCCAGAGCTCAACATGACCACCCGCTGGCCCCAGACGACCACCACCAGCAACCCCAGCTCTCCCCAGTATCTCCTATTGCTTGTATATAATAAATAATACTCCATACCTTTGTAGTGCCCTCCACCATCTTAGTCCCCGTTTCTGCGCACCAAACAAAAAGATAAAAAGAAGGATATACCCGCCGCGAAACGTTTTTTGATTCACTAGAATTTCACCCCCCATTCTCGCGCGCCCCCCCCCCCACCCCCCCAAAAGGCACATCCAAGCGCCTACACAGTTCCATTTCAAGATTCTGCTGGTGATGTTTCTCGAAGCACAATATCACCGTTGGCGCTAACCAAGAAAGAAACATCAATTCGATAGATTTTCTTCAACATTTTTAATCTATCCGTCTTTCTATTCTTCTCTAATATAAGTAGCCAGCAACATCTGACTCTATGTATTCTACGGGGCGTTCTTCCTGTTCGATTTGCACTCACCTCTCTTTCTACTCCATATCTCCTTCTTTCCCCTTCTACTAAGTCGGCGTGGTGTAAGCCGCATCTGCAAATGCGGCGCGCTCCCACGTTCGGGAGAAGAGTGTGTGGAACAGTGTCAGCTTACTTACATACAGTGCTCTATGTAGGTCTTTGCTGTCAAGCGTGTGCCAGCGAAAAAGTACATGTACAATACAAGGTTCTCTTATCACGCCAGAGTCTGACAACGAAGACGGACTATCGACGGCGAATGCTAAAATTGGAATTGGGTTCTCCTTTTCTTTGTGCGAGGAGCTTGCTGTTTGCCCTATACATTAGTCCCCTTAATTTATGGCCCATCAATTAGGTACAGCGGAGCCCATGAGGGAGCTTTTCTCCCTCGTCCACTGCTGTCCCTATTCTCCGGCGGCTAGGCGGTCACATGAAGCACATCTCATGCACTCAAGCGGACACAGAGCACACGACGGTATGCCGCTTCCCGGAGCCCTTTCCAGCTTGTCCCTGTATCGCTATGCGAGGCACTTTGGTGTTTCACAATCAAGCCTGCTGGAAACTGTACTGCGGGACTGGCGGTTGTATCTTGGATATCCTTTCACCCTCTGCGTATCTATGTGCCCATACAATCATTAATATACGGGCCAAGCCACCATTCGGCGAAAGAGGCTAAATCAATTAGCTGCAATTATCTGCAATTATCTGCAATTATCTGCAATCATCGGCAATCATCGGCACCTTATCGTTTCATGTCTCGGGACCGGGAGCCACGGACACGCCAGCTTTACAGCTACGGGCCTTTTCCGTTCCTTGTGTGCTTCGGTAAGATTTCTGGAAGCCGGCTAGGAGTCGCTAGTGGATTGATATAGTCACGTAGTCTGACTTAGATAGCGTTTCTTATAATTACAAGCCAGATTCAAGCCACATCCGGGTTATATAAGCTTTTGTCTCCATTTAGGATGACAGTATGCGAGGAGAATTTGGATCCGTCTCCTCTTGCTCGTCTTCTCCTTCCACTTTGACTCTATGGCCCTCGACTGCCTTCTCCACCTCAGGGACTAAGGACATGATATACTCCAGATCCCTTCCTACAAGTGTCACGGTATTGTGCTGCTTCCCCCATCTGGGGTAGCTTCCGACTTTGATCCCTTTAGACTCTACTTTTGCAGCAAGTTTAGTCAGATACTCCGCAATACCGCTTTCAGGCAAAGGTGTAGATATCAGCACACGACTGATACCCTTTCCGTTCGGATCCGTTAATCTGGGCAGAATGTGTGGCTTCAAGCCATCCAGGATATTCTGGAATAGCCTTGGAACACCAGGCAGTATGTGTATGTTACCATTCACTACACATACAGGAACCCAAAGATCGTCTTGAACATATATCACTTGCTCATCCTTAATGGGTCGTGATTCCTCTAGCGGGAGCTGGACCATACGCAGCTTCGCTGTCAGTGCAGCGGAAGGGGTGTCCCAGTCAAAGTTCGCCTGTGACTTATGGGGCTTCGACAGGCGTCGCATTCGCTGGAAGGACTCATCATGAAGGACAAGTGGTAGACCGAAGGCTTTGGCTATCGACTGGTATGTGATGTCGTCGTGTCTGACAATATTTGTATTAGCAACGAGGGGTACAGCATGCAAGAGAGTGCTCACGTGGGGCCGATCCCTCCTGATGTCACTACAAAATCGTAGTTCTTAGACATGCGCCGTACAGCCTCGACAATCTCGTCTTCATCATCCGCTATTACTTCAATTCGTTTGAGATTGATGCCTAGTGAAAAACAGAATTTTGCGAAATACGCAGAATTGGTGTCGACTGTCTATAGTATAACATAGTTAGTCAATGTGAGCATAATGGCCATTAGACGCCGAGTTAATTCGTGAGTGCTTCCAAGGTGTCAGCTACCATTCCGGTTGGAAGGTAACTAATACAGCGCCTGTTCTGATCCCCTAGTAAGGTATAACGGAGCTTCATCCATACCTTGCCCCCAAGAACCTCATCTCCAATAACCAGACACGCGGCTGTGTGTATAAGCCCCTTTTGAGCCGGTGTTGCTGAAGCCATGGGCGATGATGGTATAGGAGAGGACTTTGGATTAGCAGCTGAGAGATGACTGTAGTTTGGGAGGGGTTTTGAAAGATGTTTTGCCAGCAGAGAGAGTCTACGGAACATGAGAGGACTTTGAGAAGAGCGGTGAGACAGAGCTTAAGTAGTTAAGACTGGTGTAAGAGACTGATGCTCGATGGAGGCCTCTGCCTCGCGCATCGCGTCACTAGCACTTATCTCCGGATTCGGCAACTGCCCCGCACGTGGGGTCGATGGACCTCGACCGTGCTCGACCCCTCCATCGAATCAACCCATCACTTCAGTCCTAACTACACCCTTTTCTTGGAAAAACTTTCTATCTCCCCTTCAATTTCTCTTCCTGTCTTCTCCCAAAATGGTAAATTCCCGTATTCATACCAGCAACTCCCCTGTACTAATGACCTATCACACCAGTCGTCTGAAGCTCGCCTCTACACATTCTCGCAAGAGACCAAAGACAAGCTACGGAAATTCCGTCTAGGCACATCCAGGGCCAAAGGCCCGCAGGCCGTCATATGTATGCACGAACAATCTCTCGTCCGGCTCCCGTGAAATGCACAGAGCTTCCTTTTAACTTGCTGGGGAGCTGTCGGTGCTCCAAGAGCCTGGGCTGATAGCTGTCCCACTCAGATCAGATCGATAAGAAGACACTGGAGATATCACAAGCAGACGATGAGGTGTATACCGACATGCAGGAGCTGGCAGATGAGTTGCCAGACAATGCGCCGAGATTCGTGTTGTTAAGCTATCCGCTTACTCTTGTATGCTTCCTTTCCTATCCTACCAGTCTTCAGTTCCAAAAGGTAGGCTAATATAAAAACTCTACTTCAGGCATCCGGCCGCTTGTCCGTACCTTACGTCATGGTATACTATCTCCCCGTAACCTGCAATAGCGAAGTCCGCATGCTATACGCGGGCGCGAAGGAACTGATGCGGAACACGGCGGAGGTTGGAAGGATAATAGACATGGACACTCCTGAAGAACTGGAAGAGATCGAGGAGAAGCTCAAGGGGGAGTAGTAAGGACAAGGTGCAATCGTTGAAGGGGAAAGAAGATGAAAGGGAATTCTAAATAGAGCCACAGGCCTATGGATGGGGGATAACATATTTTATACGCATCAGGAGCTGTAACCGGGAGGTGTTTGGAGGCGTGAGCTACATACAACCTTAGTTCATTTAATAGTGCCACAGGATAGGACTGCTCTGTGGGAGCAATGGGTTTCAGGCCACTTTACCTGTTTAGAATTGTATCCTTCGCAGCCTTGTTAAATCCAACAACGGGAATTTGGACTTTGCGATGTTAAATTTATAGAGGGCATTTTCATATATAAATCTCAATCCCCTCGCTTTGCTCTTACGCTGTACAGTTGGTATACAACAAGCATACTACAACGCCTGTTACGCTTCCTATAGTCTATTCCTTCCCCTAGCTGCCTGCATTCAAAGTATGCATACAATTACTACCACTACGCCAGGTCTGGTCAGATGCAATTCCCCTACTCTTCATCTAATTTTACGCTGCTTCCACATCGTTCATTTCTTCTCATCCCCCTCCCTATTAACACCCAGAACCTGCGCAATCAAACCCCCCGGCTTAGGCACTGGACACTCCCTCTTCAACCTCCCCCACTCCTCATCCTGAATCGGACTCCTCTGCACTTCATCCCTCCATCCCACTCTTTTTGTATTTTCACTCTCTCCACTAACTCCAGCTTCATCAGCTACCCTTCTCCTCCGCTTCCGTCTCGGATCTGTAGATAATGCGTCCGGATCCGCGGAATCGGCTAACGCGCGCCGGTCCACGGGACACGGGAGGAGGTGTGGCGCCGCGACGACGAGGAAGGATATGGCGAGGGTGGTCGTAAAGAGAGACGCTGTGGCGCGCGAGCGAGGGTGGAGGGCTGGCGGCATTGTGGTTATGTTTGTGGTGATACGAGGTTGGAGAGGCGGTGGTTCATAGGGAGCGTTAGTTTGGAGGCATTACTTGAAGACAAGGAGCTGTTAGCGATTCGTTGGAGCGCATATTAAGTTAGAATGTGTACATACCGACACAATTGAATGCCTCTCTCGGAGAATAATGAGGGAATAGTTGTGGGGTACGGAAGGGGTGACAATAGACTTTTGTGGTGCGGATTGAGGTCTTGTTTAATATGTGCCAAGACCCCGCCACAGGTCAAGATTGGCGGGCACGAATCCCTGCAGTCGTCCATCCGGGGGCTTGTTGCATCAGAGCTTCTCAACTTCTGCTACACCAAACCTTACTATCATCAACTTGCTTTACGCGCTTTGTTTGTATCCATATAACTGCTGGACGACTAACTGGAGATCATTGGGCGCGTTTATCTCTGCATACCCCGTCAGAGCGGTCTGGTGTCTAACGACGTCCTACGCAACGCGAAAAGTTCCCCGCCGCCCAAAGCTGTGATTAATTCTATACCCGCGGCGACAGCATCGTTCTTCGCACTCCTAAGACCATTAGAGGTAGATATCCACTGACAAGTCGTAATCGCCCGTCCCAGCAGTCCCGCGACAGGAACCTTAGTCGCCCGTTTGGGCCCATATCAAGCAGCCGCCACCATGAGTATCGGAGGCAGTGATCTTGATAAGTACGTTCAAGTACCGCCAAAATCATGGCTGAAATTCTAATAATACTCTTAGGGCTATTCAGCAATTGCGCGCATGTCGACCCATTCCGGAAGCCCAGGTCCGGGAAGTGTGCTACAAGGCTCGTGAACTGCTCATAGAAGAGGGCAACGTGGTGGGGGTTGATGCCCCAGTGACGGTATGGACCTTTGTGTTATCATAGGGATAAAGCTGATTGATCCTCTGAACAGATATGTGGCGACATCCATGGCCAATTCCATGACCTGATGGAGCTATTCCGCGTCGGTGGTGATGTGCCAGACACGAATTATCTGTTCATGGGTCAGACTAGACATCCTCTTGTGTCGGACGAAATTAACAATCTCCAGGTGACTTTGTTGACCGCGGCTTCTATTCTCTTGAATCGTTCCTCCTCCTTCTCTGTCTGAAAGTACGATATCCAGACCGTATAACCCTCATTCGAGGAAACCACGAATCGCGGCAAATCACCACAGTCTATGGCTTCTATGATGAATGTCTGCGCAAATACGGCAGCGCCAATGTGTGGAGGTAAATCTCATCACCGTCGTCCATACCAATAGATATTGACGTGTTCAGATACTGCTGCGAGGTGTTCGATTACCTCGCTCTGGGAGCCCTTGTCACCGGTGCTGCGACGGCCCTCGAACCTACTGACTCTCCCTACGCTGCCAACACTACTACCGCCAGCGTTGCGGATATTGATCAGGACATTGAAGTTGAAACTCTGAACGCTGATGGGGAAGTGCTCGGCCGCTTCGCACGCGCCTCCTCAGAATCAAACTCTCAATCGCAACAAAACTCTAGTGCCCTACCCCCTGCCCCTGACAATGTGGGTGCTGCCGGAACAGGCGCATCGGGCAGCTCAAACGGAAGCAGGCGGAACGATACGGGCGCTGTTCTTTGCGTCCACGGTGGTCTGTCACCCCTGATTGACACGATTGATAAGATCCGTTTGCTCGACCGCAAACAAGAAGTTCCTCACGAAGGCGCCATGTGTGATCTACTTTGGTCCGACCCAGATGAAATCGACGGCTGGGGTCTCTCCCCACGTGGCGCAGGATTTCTCTTTGGCGCCGACATAGTCAAGGTCTTCAACCATAGGAATGATCTCAGTCTCATTGCTAGGGCTCATCAACTTGTCATGGAAGGGTTTAAGGAAATGTTCGATTCGACTATCGTGACGGTCTGGAGCGCGCCCAACTATTGCTACCGATGCGGGAATGTAGCCGCTATCCTTGAACTCGGCGAAGATGGTAGCAATGCTGGCTATGCAAGGAGCAATGGCGACGGTAGCGCGGCCGGCTTTATTGGTGCCGGTGCGCTCGGTACTAGCGGGTTCGGCGGGAATGCATATAGCCAGGCTTTTGGAAGCAACACATTGGGCGCCAACGGCAACAGGAGATTGAGTGGTGTCCTCGGCGAGCAACATCGGTTGAGAGAAGGCCCTGGCAGGAGGTACAGAGTCTTTGAAGCTGCGCCGCAGGACAGCAGGGGCATGCCGGCGAAGAAGCCAGTTGCGGAGTACTTCTTATGAGCAAATTGGGGAGTCAATGGAGTACTATACCCGCATGAGTTGTATCATGCAATTGGGAATTTCATATTGGTTGGAGTTACCGGCAAACTTGGAGGGTCATGAAGTTCAATGACTAGATAATGAGTTTTCCTCGGATTGTACTTATAGTGGACTAAAAGGAGCGCTTCTGTCGATATTATCATATAGTTACTGTCACCGTTCATTCAGTTCTCTCATTCCAAGGTTCTCTTGGGCATGAGGTCCCAATAGAGGTACAGACTTCCATTTTCGGAACAGTAAGGAGAATTTCCCCGCCAAACTCTCGCCGGCAAAACCTTCCTCCTTATATTTCCCAAGTGCCCCTCCACACAACACAAACTTCAAACCTCGCTCTCTCAGCTCCAATCACTACACGACGGACTATTCCATCTCAGGACCACGAAAATGGGACCTCCAAAGCGCAACCTCATCGCCACAATCCAATCCACGCTCTCTCCACCTGCAGAGCTCACCTCCTCCCAAACAATCGCCCGCGTGGTCAAGGCTGAAGGCAAGAATCTCTACACCGTCGAACTCCCTTCCAAAGACCAGATACTCGTAGAACTCGAAGCCAAATTCCGCAGCACTATTTGGATGAAGCGGGGCAGTTACGTGCTCATTGACCGCAAGGGCGTGAATATCGATGCAGCAAGGGAGAACAGATTGAAGGGCGAGATCGTAGGCGTTGTCGGGGATGAGAGGGGGTGGAGGGGAATGACGTACTGGCCGAAGGAGTTTGTCAAGAAGAGGGATACATATGCAGATGGGAGTGATGATGAGGAGAGTACGGTTGGGAAGATGCCGCCGAGCGAGGATGAGGAAGAAGAGGAGGGGGAGGAGGAGAAATGAACATCATCACATCAAGATCTATATTATTATAACGACACCGGACCGCTATCTGTCAACGCCTACTCAGCCTTCTCATGCATCCGATCCTCAACCGCCGCTTCCACCCCCCTCTCATTCTCCACCGCCGTCTGTTCCCCTTCCCCCTTCGTTCCTAACCACACCCCAAAAACCTGCACACCCAAACACCCCACCACGACCGCCGAACTCGCCGGCGTGCTTGGATACACGTTCCACGCCCACTCCTGCACGCCCCAAACCGCATAAATAAGCACTGGATGCAGTCCTGCTCGCCATAGTAAATAGGGCGTCGTCCACGCGACATAGGCGTAAAATTGGTAGTGCAGGCTGCGGGCGCACAGCATGCCAATTATTGTGGCGGTGAGGATGGTCGTCATGATGAAGCGGGGGGTTATGCGGCGGGCCATGGCGTCTTGGTCGAGGGGTTCACGGGGAGCGAAGATTAGTTTGAGGAGTTTGGGGAAAGGGCGGCGGGAGGGGGCGTTCCATCGTGTGGAGAGGAAGAGCATGAGGAGGGAGATGTGGAGGGCAAGGAGGGTGAGGGCGAAGGGCTTGGAGAGGAAGGTTGATTCAGGAACGAAGCGCCAGTTTACGGTCCATTTGTAGAGGAATTGGCGGGAGAATTCGAAAGCGCGACCAAAATACGAAGGCGTGTTTTTATGGAGAAACGGATATCCATATGCGATCTGCACTCTATTAGTTTCTCTCACACCTCTCCAATCCTACACAATTTAAAAGTACTCACAGAAACCTGCCCGACAATCATGCCTACCGTAATCGCTTCCCTCGCCCCCAGTGCCTGTAAAGCTAAAACTCCTATCGCTGGCAGCGGCAGTAGTAAACTCATTTTGACGTTTAAACCTGTGGTGTAGAAGAGCGTGCCTAGGTGCCACTGATTCCGTTGGTAGAGGTAGATGGCGAGGTAGAGAAAGGAGATGGCGAAACAGTCGTTGAAGAGGCGGAGGAGGAAGATGGAGTGCAAGCGTTTGGAGAGGATGAGGAGGGGCAGGATGTAAGGCGGTGTCTGATGGGGATTTGATAATTTAGCATGAAACCTGGTGAGACTCGGGGATGAATCCCAAAGATCAAGGGGACCAGAGAATGAGTGAGAAATATAACGGGTTGAGAGAGCTCTTGAGAAATTTATGCGAGCTAAAAAAAGCTGGGACAGGGGGAGAATTGGGAAATGCAAAAAAAAAAATGGGAGGAACAGAAAACTGGGATCCGTATAAAACACAGAAAAATGAAAGATAAATGAAACCAAGAGAGAACTGAGATAGGAGCTTCGAGATAATTGGACAGCACATAGAAAAAAACGAAGAAGCATAGAAAAATTACATGTAAGCATAATTCATCAACCGTGAAACTCACCTTAGCAGCCCTATAACACCCCAGCACCAACCCCAACGTGCCTAAATATACCCCCATGAAAATCCACTGCGCGAGCCTCACATCTTTTCCCTCATTCGTAGCCGCATACAAGAGTCTGTAGATATAGACATGTGCGCCGGGATACACGAGCGGGCCTGTCGAACCTGTTATCTTGGCATAATCGCGCTCACCCTTCGTGTAGAGGGAGATGTGTTGCATGTAGGTTGACCAGTCGATTTCTGTGTCTATGAAAGGGTTAGGAGATTGTTTGGAGAGAAGGGATGATTGGAGTTGGCGGCGTTGAAGACACGTGCGCGTGAGAGAGCACGTACAAGGTATTTTCAGTATTATTAGAGCGCAAAAGACAGCGTCTACGAATAGAAGTAATGGCGATATCCATTTTGTGTGTTTAGGATTCCGGGCTATACCTAGCCCTCTGTTGATGAGATCCATAGTGGATGACATTGAGGTGGACATGGAGTGATGCGAATAGCGCGGTTGATATAAGGGTGAGCGATATCACGTGATGAAGACCCTTGTTTCATGACAGTGTAGAAAGTGTTTCACAGTTTGTTTTGTCGTGCGATGAGGAGTTGGGTCGGTTTTTCGCCGTTTATAGCGAAGAACATCAGGTTGGACAGTTTCATTAATATAACCGAATGCCTTCCTCCCTTTCCGCTCTATGAGCACACCGTAAAGCCATGAGGATATTTTTCCTTTGCCTTTCTTTCACCTTGTATATCCTAAAGAGGAGTATTTTCGGAAGTAAAATTACATCGTATTTTTTATTCCCGTTGCATGAATCCTAGGGTAAAATGGTATGTATCATCAAATGCTTAAGGAAATGAAAAAGGAAATCATCATTTCATGAGAGAAACAGCTCCATTATTCCCACTGTGTACCTTTCAGCCGCTCCATCAGGTACTCCACCTCAACCTCTTTCGTAAGCGGGATAACATAATCCTATCCGAATATTAGCTCCGAGACCGAAAGATGCCACACTGTGAAACGCACCTTGTACATAGCCACCACAGCCTCGACATTGATCTTTACAGGGCTATCGACTCCAGAATCTGGATCTGTTCCATAGGTTTTGGCCTTCAACCTTAACCTCTCCAGAACCTTCCTCTCGACCGCTGCATCGGTGATAGCTTCATCGATGCCCTTCCTGTCCTCTGTCTTGATGAGCTTTACGAAGCGCTCCGTCTCTTTCTGGAACTTTGCTTCTGCAACGAACTTCCCGAAGTGGATACGACGTGAGAGAGCCTGTAAACAGGCGACATCCTCCACAGCAGCAGAGCCATAGTTCTCTTGTTGCTCTGCCCTATCGGGTCTCCCAAATTGTGCGCACGTTGCTGGGAGGATGTGGTTTATGTAGAAATCTTTGATCTTGTCGTTGACCGTTATGTCGTTGGGATGGAGAATCTGGGGGTAGTGTAGAGGCTTTAGAATCGGGGTTTCTAGAACATCTGGGAAGAAGGGGTATTCATCTGGGGATTGGTAGCGGCGAATGAGCGAGTGGAGACGTTCTTGCTCTCGGAACATCCATTCGAAGAAGCTGAAGTTGCTGTTTGGTATTTTGATTCCGCCAGGAATGTACATGGACTGGTTGAGAGGGAATTGGACCCTTTCGATCAAGTGGAAGGTGATTGTGTCTTCGAGTCGTCTTTCAGAGGGGTCAACATCAATTTCTCTTTGGAGTTATATACCAATTCAAGAAACTTACATCAATTGAAAGCGGATATTGGCGAGATCCAGGGCCTTGGAGGCATCTGAAAGGTCAATTGCTGTGTCCATGGCGATAGCGAAGTGGAGAAGAAGCAGAAGAAACTATAAAGGTAGACGTAGTGAGTCAAGTTGGGGAATCATAGAGGTGATGAGCTGAGTAGACACCAAAAAAGAGAGCCGAAGATCGGTTGCACATACCCATGCTGCACAATTCCGGGGTGCTGGAGATGACGCACGAGCGCTTGAGCCTTGCATTGCCGACTTTCTCCCAGTTTACCTTCACATTCACGTTTCGTTGTGGCCAACGACACCAAAACACCCATCTTCACGTTGCAGCGCGATCACCTTATACCTTGACCGCAACTGTTATTGGGAATTACAATCTGACTATTGTTTCAAGGATGAACCCTCAACACGTCTAGGGCTGCCTCTTCACCCCCTCACGACCCCCCTTCATCCGCCCGCATGGCCTCCTCCAGCCGCCGCAATACCTCGCCAGCTCGAGGTCGATCTACCAGTCCAAGACCAATGTCTCCCCCAGATGAGGAATCAAGTATTATCGAGGGAATCAATGTAAGTCTGAGACGACACAGTCAGCATGAGGTGTTTCCAAGGTTGTTGACAAATTAATGCAGACACGCCAAATAGAAGCCTTCGGCCGCAAAGTCACAGCTACCGCAGGAACTCTCATTGGTGCCGAGGGAGTAAGTCAGCACTATCAGAACGCTCTGGGAGAGCTCCACAGGGAGCTTCGCCGGCCGATGCTCCAGCGATCCGTTTTTTCTTTCGCGCAGACAACACCCCGTGAGCTTGTGCGGTCGAGGATATCCGTTTCTGAAATTCAGCAGCGAGCGCTGACATACCTGCCGGATGAACTGTTGGCAAATATTCCGGAGGATACGAATGAGTACTCGCTTTTCGAGGGATTCAAGGCATCGTTGCCTGAGGCGCATGGACATAAGAAAAACCATCATGGGAGGCATAATGCGAGAGGTCAGAGACTGATAGGGGAAGGGATTGAAAAAGATGGCGATGATCCGAACATACCACCTTCAATGGTGGCGTTGCGAAATCAGAAGCACAGTATGAGCCATCGGTTGGAGATGATGGGGGTACGGAAACACATGTGTGCGGCAGAGATACACGAGATCGATAACAAGATCGCAAACCTGAATACAATGCGGAAGATTGTGTTGGACAGGTTGGCAGGCCTTGAGAATGAAGAAGCTGAACTTGAACACGAGCTGATGGAAGTCGATCATAAAATCGAGGATCTACAGGAAGAGCTCGAGGATGCCGCTGCTCTGGCACCCAAGTCTCCGGAGTCCCCTACCTCTAAGAGCCAACAAGACAGTCCCACTGGATTTATGACTGAGTCGATTTATGAGAAATTACCGTCTCCATCACCTAAGGCTAAGCGGAAGAGGAATGTGCGGAGGATATCAATGCCGATTCTTCATGAACATTTGGAACCAGGCTCTAAAATCAAAGAATTACAGGCTCACACTGACGTAATTACTGCTATGGATTTCGACGCGCCCTGGGGTACGCTAGTTACGGCCGCTTTGGACGACACCGTCCGGGTATGGGATCTCAACGCGGGAAGATGCATTGGCATGCTGGAGGGGCATCTGTCTTCGGTGCGCTGTTTGCAGGTCGAGGAAAATATTGTCGCGACAGGCTCCATGGATGCGACAATTCGACTGTGGGATTTGAGTAAAGCTGATTATGCTCCCGCAGATAATCGGATTAACAAGGACGGGGACGATGAAGATGATGGATTGGCGTTCGAAAATGCAGCAGACGCACCTCCGCCGCCTCCGCCGACGATTATGCAAGACTGTCCTCTATTTTCCTTGGAATCGCACGTTGATGAAGTTACAGCGTTGCATTTCAAGTGCGACACACTTGTTTCCGGTTCGGCAGATAAGACATTAAGGCAATGGGACTTGGTGAAGGGGAGGTGTGTCCAGACATTGGATGTCTTATGGGCTGCGGCACAGGCGACTGCATCTTTGAACACGAACAGCAGCCCATGGCGCCAAACAGGAGGGCGGATCCCGGACGCATCAGCTGACTTTGTCGGTGCACTCCAAGTATTTGACGCTGCACTGGCTTGCGGAACTGCAGATGGGATGGTCAGACTTTGGGATCTCAGGAGTGGTCAAGTTCATCGCAGCCTAGTCGGCCATACTGGACCGGTTACGGCTCTGCAATTTGACGACGTCCACCTTGTTACAGGAAGTATGGACAGGAGTATCCGGGTAAGCAGACCAACAGATATGAATCTCATAAGCTTGGTTAACCAATAATAGATTTGGGACCTTCGAACTGGATCGATCCACGATGCCTATGCTTACGATAATCCAATTACCAGCATGATGTTCGACGCCCGACGTATTGTTACGGCAGCGGGAGAAGACGTTGTGAAGGTTTACGACAAGACTGACGGCCGGCACTGGAATTGCGGGCCTGGAGTGGGAGTCGATGATGATGCGACCCGCCTTTCGATCATTGAGCGGGTACGGATTAAAGATGGCTACATGGTTGAAGGGCGTAGAAATGGTATGGTCGGAGTATGGGCCTGTTAGGCTCGAGTATATACCGGAATTTAAAGGGATTGAATATAGGGAGCGCAGTAGCGTTGTATTAATACTTAGCATTAAATCTAAGATATCTCCAATTCGTCCACTTTTGATGCTATGTATCATGAAGTTGCTTGACTTTGACGGAAATAGAGAGCTCCCGAAAGAGTTAGCGTGCTTGCTGGCTCACAGCTCTCATCGCAGGGGGTCGGTCCTACGTCAGAGGTTAGTCAAACGAGCTTTGAGGCAATAACAACATTTCCACATCCTGAGCACCAACCTTCACAGCTATTCCTCCACCCATAAGCCATCATACCTAACGACTTTATGATATCGTAATATTACCCTCGTTTTCCCTAAACCAATTGACCTCATAGTCCCCTCGACTTCTCCCCAAACCGCCCAGAACCGGACACCTCGCCATGCTTCGGCGGCAGACTGGGTTGTTTTCTGCGCACACTCTTGATCGCTCATCACATTGGATAAGACAACCATCCCGGATACCTCGAGCCCTTGGTGCCCAGACTCGGGCCTCACATAGTAGACTAGGTTCCTCTTTCTTCTCCCAACGCCCGCAGCATGCTTCCTCCGCACTCCACTCGGTACCACCGAAACAAAACATTGCACCCTTAATCAGGGCTGCCTCCACTAAATCGCTCCCTGAATCTCGTTCAAAACTCGTTCGGATTGCCTACCGAACTGCTGCCGGATTGGGTTTCTTTGCGCTGGGCTTGGGTGGACTGGTCGTTGCATTCTTCATCTACGATTACACTACCTACGCTGAGGGCCCAAGTGCGGAGGATATACCAGTATCACAACTCGCACTAAATCCACGGAGGGGCGGTCCAAAGAATTTGCCAATTGCGGAATGCTTCGTCGACGACGATGAATCCCAGGAGGCAAGGAGACAACAAGGCAAGCCAAGATTGGTGATTCTGGGGACGGGTTGGGGAAGCGTGTCCCTGTTAAAACAACTAAATCCCGACGACTACCATGTGACGGTCATATCTCCCTCGAATCACTTCCTTTTCACGCCAATGCTGCCGTCTGCGACAGTAGGAACACTAGAACTGAGGTCTTTGGTGGAACCGGTACGGAAGATTGTGAGAAGGGTTCACGGTCATTTCTTGAAGGCCATGGCAGAGGATGTTGAATTCTCAGAGAAACTAGTGGAAGTATCAGCAATTGGACCAGATGGTCAGAAGCAACATTTTTATGTCCCATATGACAAGCTTGTCATTGGCGTCGGTAAGACAGATTGGCTTCATCAGCTGGATAGAAGTTGGCTAAGACTTACTTTGCAGGCTCCGTAACGAACCCGCACGGTGTTCAAGGACTAGAGAACTGCCACTTCCTTAAGGATATCAGCGATGCCAGGCTAATCCGAAACTCTGTCGTCCGCAATCTAGAAAGTGCTTGTCTACCGACCACTTCGGACGAAGAAAGACGGAGGCTCCTTTCATTCGTCGTCTGCGGAGGCGGTCCAACGGGTGTCGAATTCGCGGCCGAGCTCTTTGATATGCTCAATGAAGATCTCGCAAAGTACTTCCCAAAGATCTTGAGGAACGAGATTTCTGTCCACCTCATCCAGAGTCGGGGACACATTCTCAACACCTACGATGAGGCACTGTCGAAATACGCAGAGGTATATGCTTCTAACCGCCCCATAAACTATTTACTAACAAACTATAGTCGAGGTTTGCCCACGACTCTGTTGATGTATTGACCAATTCTCGCGTCAAAGAGGTGCAACCTGACAAGATCCTCTTCACCCAAAAGGATGAGCAGGGTAAGGTGATCACAAAGGAAATTCCAATGGGTTTCTGTTTGTGGTCCACGGGTGTTTCGCAAACCGATTTCTGCAAACGCCTTGCAGCCAAGCTCGAGGGTCAGCACAACAGGCATGCTTTGGAGACGGATACCCATCTTCGTCTTGTCGGAGCACCTCTTGGTGACGTCTACGCTGTAGGCGACTGCAGTACCGTGCAAAACAACGTCTCCGATCACATAATCACTTTCATCCGTACTCTAGCCTGGGAGAAGGGCAAGGACCCTGAAAAAATGGAGATTCATTACTCCGACTGGCGTGGGGTGGCAAAGAGAGTGAAGCAGAGGTTCCCTCAGGCTAGTGACCATCTTAGAAGGCTGGACAAGCTGTTCGAACAGTACGATAAAGATAAGAGCGGGACCCTCGATTTCGGCGAGCTTAGGGAGCTCCTCCTACAAATCGACTCCAAACTTACCTCTCTGCCTGCCACCGCCCAGCGCGCACATCAACAGGGTCAGTATCTCGCGCGCAAGTTTAACAAGCTGGCGCACGCCTCCGAGGGTATGCAACTCAATCAGATGGACTATGGTGACCTGGACAGCGCGGTGTACAAGGCATTTGAGTACAAGCACCTCGGCAGTCTGGCCTACATTGGCAATGCAGCGGTTTTCGACATCAATGGTTTGAACTTTAGCGGTGGGCTGTTGGCTGTGTATTTGTGGCGTAGTATCTACTTTGCGCAGAGTGTGAGCTTGAGGACGCGGATTCTCTTGGCGATGGATTGGAGTAAGAGGGCGCTATTTGGGAGAGGTGAGTACTATCTGACTTTAATTTGCACGAAGGGGAAAGCTAACGACTTTGCAGACTTGATGAACTTCTAATCCGTAAAGCTACTGAACAAAGACACGCATACCTAGAGCTATAGTTGAAAAAAATTCCTCGTGTCGCTCCTCCTTGAGCCTCAACTTAACAATAGAAATCTTCACCCATTTCTTCATCAAACAGTTCTATCAGTCCCGATAGCTCAATCAATAGAATGAGAGGACTCCTTCTGACTTGAAACCAAAATCTCTGTAGTGCGGCGAGTCTTTTATCAACCAGTCCTATCAGCCCGGCTAGCTCAATCGGTAGAGCGTCAGACTCTTAATCTGAAGGCTGTGGGTTCGACCCCCACGTCGGGCTTGTTTCTTTGTTTCTGCTTTTTTTTTGTTCTGGGGTGTGACTGAAAGTCTGGAAGGGATGGGATTTCGTTTGCGACACTTTTGGACATTTTTGAGGGGCCGGCCAAGTGAAATTTTTAGTTCGGAAGTTGAGTGGTGGTATTTTTAATTATGTCTTCTGCATTTCTCTCCTGTATGTACCTGTATGGGCCATTTTTAGACATCTTACCAAGCTTATCTTCATGGGATGCTCTCTAGCAAGTTCTATGGCAAGGCTAGGTAATGTTTCTGGTTATGCCGACTGTTGGCCCACAGTCTGATGTTCGTCTATTAGGGGAGAGGACCCCTGCCACCGCCGATACAAAAACCTTCCTTTTCCACATAGACTAGCGCCCACCCTAAATTATGGTTGTTTGTTAAATTCAAACCCTACATTAAACTATACAAATCAAGTATTGGCTGGGTGGTGTAGTTGGTTATCACGTTTGTCTAACATTGTTAAGTTTCCACAAAAGGTCCCGAGTTCAAGTCTCGGCCGAGTCAACTTTTTGTTATGGCTTGGTATCGTTGTAACCGGTTTTGTTTTGCATGTGTGAATTTTTTTTTCTCGCTGCTTGGCGATTTCTTCAGTTTTTCTTGCTCAGAGATTTATCTGCGCATTTTTTATTCCCAGAATACAGATAGCACTATAGGCACTTTCACCGTATCTAATCCTATACGAATAGGTCAGACATATTTCTCAATGTGTTGGATTTATAGAAACGTCTATTACCGTAGGTTACCAGTCATCAAAGACTACATAGAGTCGCGACTAAAAGAGTCGTCGGTTTTATTTATAAACCTGGTAATATAAATGTCTACACTAACGTATTCTCTTTCTATATTCTAGGTCAACATTCGGTATTTTACATATATTTATCCGTTTAGTAAAGCATGGGGGATTTGGTACACTAGGAGTTGGGCAACATGGTAAGATCAGAAGATTCAGCTTTTAACTGCAGGTTTTATCTTTCCGTTTCCAGTTTTGGCGGATTAGAAAGGCGACTGCATCTACCCTGGTCTTTGAGTTTATCTGATCCTATCCATGATATTCTTCAGTCTTCCCCGCTGTTTTAGAAATGCTCACAGTTGTAACCCATACTGCTGCAGCAGCCACCAATCAGATGCTTGGCCACTAACAAGTCCGTCTAACAAAAACACTACCAATCCACACTCTATCGGCAGTGGACGTACAACGCTTGATGCTAAGATCGAAAGAAGATGGGGATTTCCACATCGAATGATGGCGCCGCATGCTTAGAGGACCTCAACCCTCCCTTCACTTCCGGTAGAATAGACAGGGGAGTAGTGGGGAATAAGGGGAAGAGCATGGGGAGGGGTAGGGAGAGATGAATTAGTGGATGGTTGGGGTAGAAAGAGGTGCTCTCTGACTGGGTGCAGGGGAGGGAAAAGTAGGGGTGAGCTGGATGTTGGGTACGTTTTCTTTTAAAGATATCCTGTTTTATATCCGGGTAAGGATAGGCGGACGGGGGAAGAGAAAAGGATGGGGGGAAGGGAGCAGGTACAACGTTATAACTACATGATCAGACGAGAAATATAGATATATCTTCATTCTCGAACATAATCCTCCATAGTAACTGCTGGTTCCTCCATCTAGGCCTTCATAACGTATCACGCCTTGCTGGACTCACACTCTAAGTACGCTCCCACTTCCTACTCCAGTTTAATTAGAAGAAGAGTGCAGTTCGGTCAAAGAGGAAATGTAAATCAAACTTCTACTACAGGCTACAGAATCTCGAATTAGTCGAGGTTGAGATTATCCTATTATAATACTGATCTAGACACTTCTGTTCATAAATGTTCTCTTTTAAAGAAAGAGGAGGTCAAGCACAGCTTTTCCTTATCACATATCGCAATAGATAACAAGAATACTACTTTACTAGCCTCTTCCTTGCTCTACTCGGAAATTCTATATTATTCTTTTTCCAACAGCTCTACACTCAAAAGTGGGCATCGTTTGTCTAATAGAAGTCGGGATAAAAAATCATATTTGTGACCATGCTCCTCATTATTATTCATGCTCATCGCTGATGCTATATACAGAGCTGTTTGCAAGTTTATAGGCGGCCTGCTTCATCATTATCAGGTGTTCGGATCAAATAAAATAATTATCGCTGCATATCTTGGACTGTACCTTATGTGCATAAAAAAGAGCAGAAACATATAATAATAATAATTCAATTTCACGTGCTACCTGGTTCCCAATCGGGTCTATGAATACGTAATATCAATGTGTAGAGCAAAGTAAACCCGACGCTAGAGGAGTCTCCCTCCAACAGCCAAAATCTTTGCCTTTTCTTCGACTTAAACCATTCTAATATAGCTTTAGTGAGTTATTTCACCAGGTACTAGTTGTTGTTTCCTATCTACCAGTGCTGCCGCTCAGGCAACAGAGAGGTTATTATGACACGGCCTAGGTTAGTTGGAAGGGGGCCTAGTCCCTTGTATTCTCTTTTGTAATAGCCCTTGCAACTTGGAAGTGTTCCAGAATGTTTGTTTCTAAGAGCCATTGCGCAGTTGCTCTTGCCGTCCCTTCTCCTTCAACATCTCCGGAAGCTCTATAGTGCCTGTCTTTAAAAGAAGATTCGCACGGGGGCTGGATATAGTTGGGGCAGAACGCTAGGATATGTTGAAGTGTTTTCCGTCCGGTTCCACATGGACGGCCTTGGGCGATTCCCGGAACTTCAATCCTCGCTAGCCAGTCATTTAGTCCAAAGACTTCAGTACGAAGTAGAAAGACTGCAATTGCTTCATGTTTAGGAAGACCGTCATAAAGGTGTAGCGGTTGGCTTTCCCATCCCTCCACCGAGGTGGCTGCATTCTGGTCAGCTTTATTGGCTTCCTGATGCCACCTCTCTTTCCATGCCGTCAACACTGCCTTGTCGATGGCTATATATTTGCAGTAGCCCTGGACTGTTCTGCCTTGCCTTGATCTAGAGCCAGCTCTTTTAACAACTTCATATTTTTCAACTGCCTCTTGTGCTCTGGATCGAAGCTGATCGATTCCAGTGGCGGGTTGTTCAATCTGGCGGGTAGGACATCCCCTTCTGTAGCTTTTTCAAATTCGCCTAGCTGCTATCCTAACCTTTTCGGTATTCTCGTTGATTTGTTTTGTGAACAGATGGTTTGTAGTCACTGCTGCCCCTTTTTTTTGCCAGTGATTCCAGATATAGATCGATTGGCATCGTTTCACTTTCCTTCTCTATTGCTGCTATAGAGGTCCTCTGGTATGCTCAAAGCACCTTTGAAAGGCATTTATTTTAAATTACCCGCAACTGGGCAGTTTTAGATAGGGCAATTGTTGTAACGGGCTAGAGCCCGAAGTAATCCTCAGGAGCAGCCCTTCGGTTGTCATTACCTCGTGCTCGATTTGGTTAGCGCTACAAAGTCTTTACAACTATCAGTTCATGCTCTCATGTAGATAATTCTTTTAGTAATTCAACTCCGTTCAAACCTAGCTTCTGGTAGTCAACCACCGGAGCCTTACAGGGTTGTATGTGATTTTGGGGTTTTGTTCAGTTGTCATCAGTTCCTGGTGTAAGAGGTATACGCAGCAAGGCTGCCAAAGGATAGGTATAGGTTATAACTTAGTGGTATTGCTAAGGAATCTATGAAGTTGTTACGGGCCTACATATTGCGTTCTCTTAGAGGCTAGAGGTTTCAGTTCCAGCCAAAGTTTTGCCATGAGACTAAGCATTTGCTCAGCTTGGTGAATGGGCAAAGGCACGTGACAAAGGCCTTTCATGCCTGAGTCTCATATACCTAGGCAATAACCCATTACAATAGAGAAGATCAATGTTAGAACAAAGGGTCTTCACGAATGAGATGCATCTAGCAACTACCGTCCGTAAAGCTATACGGCTGAACGGCCCACAAATTATATTGAAATCCCAGCGGACCCCAGGGAAGGCTAAGGTGACGAAAATTATGGAACTCGGCCATATAAAAATTATTCGCTTCATAATAACTCTATGGTAAGAGCGAGTTGGGCGCCATTGCTAATAGTGTGAATCATGATATTGTCTGTCTTAGTAGAGACATAAGTGGCGAATCTAACACGTGATTTTATGATAAGCTCTCTGTCACATGATCTAGGAAATGCTCGAAGCTTCGATGTGGTAAATTAGCAAATTATATATTTACATCGATCCCCGGACCTCTTTATGAAATAGAGATAAAAGAATAATAATAAGATAGTAAATTATCTTATAAGAATTCTCTAACATCTTACGATATGCTAAGCTGAACTTTACATATCCATACTCTTCCAGTTCTACCACCTATGCCAATAATCTTCCCTGACGCTGCGAAACAAACTGGTCGATACTCTAAGGGTAGCCATAGTAGGTTCTCTGAATCAAGTCTTATCCATATGCTATTTGAACTTGTAGAGAGGCTGACTGTTTGACTCTTTAATGCGAACACCAGCCGTGTAGAGTCATGGGAGAAGGCCACTGAGTTGACATTACTGCTATGGCTCTCGAGCGTCTGGAGGCAGTCGACGCTGCTGGGGTACCAGATCTTGAATGTTCTATCATCTGACACCGACGCCAGCAGTGTAGAGTCATGGGAGAAGGCCACTGCGTTGACATAATCGCTATGGCCCTTGAGCGTCTGGAGGCAATCGCCGCTGCTGGGGTCCCAGATCGCATGTATGTAATAAGTACTCTGCTACAAATTCTCGTGATAATAGCTATTGTGGGTGGCTCTATAGCCTCATTTTTAGTTGAGTTGTTATGTTGTTCCGCGTGATAGGCTCCCAACATCAAAACACTCAAACTTCACAACCTTACAACTCCACCATCATGGCTCCAATTGATGATGCGCTTAAAGATCTAGAGTTGCTGAAGCTTGGCGAAGATTTCTCGTACCGGAAAATAGCTATAAAAAATTTCAGTGTTTCTCGCTTAACTTTAAGGTGAAGGCACCGAGCTATAACACAGCCGCATGTATCAAAGATCATCAACCAACAGAAGCTCACTCCACAACAAGAGATAGAGTTTGTGGGATATATAGAAAGGCCCACAACATGTCACTTGCCTCCTACAAGAGAGATGGTACAGAATTTCGCGTCACTGATTACAAAGGAGCTGGTGAGCGAGAGCTGGGTTACTCGCTTCATCAACAAACACAACATCCATCTCATCTGATACTGCACAACTGGTATAGACTACAATCGCTACCAAGCTGATTCAGGAGCTAAATACAGCTCATAATTTACCTCATGCAGGTTAAAATTACTAAGTACGGCGTTGAGCCATGTCACTTGTACAATATGGACAAGAAGGGCTTCTTAATTTGCATCACTAGCCGATCAAAAAGAGTGTTCAGCAGATGGATGTGGGAGAAAAAGGAGGTTATAGAAGCTCTTCAGGATGGCTCACGTGAATGGATTACCCTCTAGGCAGGTGTGTGCGCAGATGGATCAGCGTTGCCGCCGAGCCTCATTTTTCAAGCTGCTAACAAGGCTATTCTATCATCATGGATAGAGGATATTGAGGCAAAAAAACACTCAGTCCTTGTCACCTCAACTCCTTCTGGCTGGACCAATAATGATGTAGGCCTTGCCTAGCTTGAACAGGTGTTCGATCGCTACACTAAGGCAAAGGCACGACAGTCTTATCGGCTACTTATCTTTGATGGCCATGGATCTCATCTTACGATCAGAACAAGGTCTTTCTGATAGTATTTCCTCCCCACTCAACCCACAAGTTGCAGCCGCTTGATGTGGTGATGTTCAAGCCTTGGTGGCCGGTGATGGCATGCACGGCGTAGGCTCTGCGTACCATCTTTGATATAAGAATTGCTAAACCATATCAAACAGTTTATTCGTTCATCATTAAAGGAAAGCTACCTGATTCGTGATCAAACGGGGGCAAGGGTTAGGCAGACGCAGTTGATCTGGAGATTCTCGCCAACCAACTTATATACTACGACTTTGACGTATTCTTGAATAACCGTACTGTGGTGGAGATGATCTTTTTGCCTCCACCATCTATTTCGGGAAATCCTTGATAATGGAAAAAAAAATTATATTTCCGACTTACGAGTTACTACGCTCATCAGCAAGTTTTTAGAGATCCATTTTACTATCTGTATCCACGTCACTTCCATTCCATATCCTTCTCAAAAGGCCTATTACCCCAATTTATTACTTAATTAATTCACCACCGTCTCAGTCACCCTACACAAAGAACCTTCCTAACTCCCACTATCATTTAAGGAACTGTGAATAAACAATTAATCACTGGACTCTCTACATGTGACCAACTTAAATGCTCTCTCCATCCCTACAGTTATGTACATTATATATAGAAGCTGTACGTGAGAATCTTTCCCCAGTGAGGGCCATGACATACTATCACATTTGCTTTCCTTTATAAAACACCTTCACTTGTACGGCTCCTAACCCGGAAACCTGTATTGAAGTCTACACGACGCTGTTCAACACCATATGCGTCCTCCCAATCCGCCAGGGCTCGCGCTGCTTCTCCCACCCCAAACACTCCCATAATCACCAGCAGCCTTACCACATCCCGCCAATATCACGAATCAAAACAGCACAGGCAACATCTGGGGTTATTTCATACAGACGATATGGAAACATGGTATTATAATGGAGATGGGAAGAGGTGATGAGGAAAGACTAGGTATCAACGGCTGGAGGTAGGGAGGGGTGGTTAAGGGAGGAGGGATAAGATAGGAAGCGAGAAGGTTGGTGGTGTCCGTAGCAGGTGTAGTAATTTTTCGTGATGTTTTGAGCAGAAGGGTAGCTGGAATAAGGTCAGACTCGATCTTACCGTAGTGGGGTGGCTCAACAGGTAAACCACCGACGCTACTATCCTTATCGAACTCTAAAATCGCAACTTAAGCTGGAACACTACGAAGGATATGAACCCTGTGATATACTCTATACTAAAACCATCCCTTCATCCCACGCTCCACATTAAATAAAAATCATGACCACCCCACTCCTATCCCCACTAACCACCATCCCATACGGCCTCTCCAAAAACGCCACATCGACCACCCCATCCAAATGGCTCTTCAGCAACATCTGCTGCTGCAAACCAATCAACCCATTCCTACTTGACCTCTCCCTCCCCTTCTCCCTCGAACCCCTCTCCCCTGATCTCCCATCCCTATTTCTCTCCCTCTCCCTTTCTCTATCTCTTCTTCCCACCGTCGCATGTTGGTTCAGCTGAGGCAGGGACAATTTCTCCTCCACAATAATAGTATCTCCCACTGGCTGCCGAACCACATACCCAGCTCTCCCCTCCCCTGCCTCCAACCCACTAACGATGCAGCTCCCATCGCCCTTTCCCGCATCCCAAAACCTAACCTTCCAATCCGGCCCACTCGTCACCAAAAACGTATTCTTGAGTTCCCCACCCTCCTCTATGGCCTGGGCACACACGACCAACGCTCTAACCCCCTTATCCGCCACCGAGTTCGCATTCGGTTCCACGGAACTACTCGTTGAAAACCGGCCTAGCATGCCGCCGGCTTTCTCTTCATCCAGGTCGATGAGTGTGGTGGATTTAGTGCCCGTGTCTTTGGAACCGCCGGTGCGGTACACTTCTTTACAGACGAGTTTTTCAAGGTCCCAGACTGTGACTTCCCCCTGTCCGGTCCCGCCTGCGACGTAGACACGCGGTTTTTTAGTACGAATAGGATGGAGGACGATGCGGTTTATTGGAGACCCGCCTTGGAAACCCCATGCCTTAAGTCTGAGTTTGAAGCGCAGATCCCAGAGATCGAGGACGCCGTGGGAGGTGCCGAGGAGGAGCCAGTGGTGTTTTCTGTCGAGGCAGAAGCAAGTTGGTGTGCCGTGGTCGGGCGGGTTGTGGAGCGTGAAGAGTATTTCCATACTGCGGAGGTCTAAGGCGAGGACTTTGTTCGTGTTGGTGGCTAAGAAGAGCATGGATTTGTTGTCGTCTTTGTAGTGCTCAGACCATACGGCGTATTCCCCTGACGGGAGTTGGTGATCGCGGACCGTCATGAGTCTTCCAAATTTTGCACCGCTCTGCCCTTGGGAATAATCGATTCTGACCACAGTTACGCTGCCGTCCGTGCCGGTTACAACAAAGCTGTATGTGTTCTCAACGAAGACAAGACTGGATACTTTGGCGCCTTCGGTGAGTCTGAAGGTCTGGCGAGATCGCCGAGTGACATTGCGTTCAAATCGTGAAGGGTCCCACACCTTGACGGTTCCATCGTCTGAGCCGGTAATAAAGAAGGCATGACCTGGGGCAACCAATATACGCCTAACAGCCGCTGTGTGCTCTCCTAGCATAGCCACCATGACCCCTTCTGGTCGCCATGGTACACCGTTTGCCTCTGGGTGTGTTTCGCGGCGTTTTACGGGCTGCTTTCGGCTGCTTAGTTGTATTTGTGGTCCAAATTCTGCGTCGTTCTCTGGGAACTTCTCCAACAGGACAGAATCTAGAAGTTTTAGTACAGTGGGGTCATGACCAGTATAGTTATGAGCCTCTCTATATCGGATGACAGATTTGGTTCTTTGGGGTTTCTCCACAGCAACTGGAGAGGGCGGATTCGGGGGGCGAGAAGAACTCTGTGCTGGTGCGCCATCGACTTCTCCAAATGCATTTATGGATGCCGTGGCCGTTTCTGCAATAGCTTTACTCTCACCTTTGTGGAGTAGGGTTATTGCACTGCCTCTATGACGGAGTCTACCATCTAATGACGCGCCGCCGGCCGATCCGACCGAAGATAAAGTACTCGGTGAACCGGCTGAATTAGGAACCTGAAGAGTGTTCTGTGTAGGGACAGGATGTGAAGAAGCGCCTTGACCAGAACGAAGATCCTTGATCTGGGTAGAAAGCCTTGGTACAGTGGGCATAGAGTTTCTTCGAGAAGTATACTCTCCACTGCTTCTTCGCTCTCCATTTAATTCTGCAGGAGAATTTCTCCTCCGATTGTGGGTTTCATTTTCCGTCGAAGCGTCTCGTAATGCGTCTGCAATGGTTCGAGGTTGGGAGTATTGCTCCCCTGGAGGCACTGAGCGATGTTCCTGTTCGTTTAGCCGTTGAGTATCGTCAAACACAACCGTTTGTGGGATGATGTCGATATCCTTCAAGGCTATAATGTTGTTGAATTGTGCATTGGACGAACCCACCCCATCACTACGACGACGCATTGCCACCCTCCAGATAAATTCTTTCAGTGCAACGAGCTTGAACTCGTCCCCTACCGTTAGCCCCGCACTTCGAAGATTCCCCAGCCATTTATTATCCTCATCATTTTTAGCGGTATTCTGGAGAATTTTGGGATCAAGTTCGCGACCTGATACAATGGGCAATGTGTTTTCTCCTGAACCAAGGGTAAATGTCCGTTGTTGCCTGGCAGGGGCCCAAAACAGCCCTTTTTCAGCAGCAAGGGCCCAGTTTGTAGCCTTGTCCATGACAATTTTCGGAAGCGGTGGTTTCAAACAGTCCAGAAGGCGTAGTTCGGAAAATTCAGATGGCACGACCTTGAGATAGGGCTTGATTATGTTGATAAGGATGCTGTGGGTATCAGCAACTGAGAGATATTTTGATGCGGCTGAAATGAACTGCGCTGCTGCTTCTCGAATCCACAGATTAGGATGCATAGTCAGTCGGGCAATGATATCCACAAGCTCCCAGGTTTTTGACCTTTGGAATAATCCAAGCTCAGCTATCGAAGAGAATGCTCGAAGGGACCTCTCGATAACAAACTCTTCAGGGTCGGTGAGAGCCTGAACCATCAAAGGGAGGATAAACCCTTCTAAACCTGCACCGCCGACGAAGATTGCAACCCCAACAATTGCGTCGAAGAATGCGCATTTCAACATCCAGTCGCGATCGTTAAGGTAGGTATTTAGATGACTCAGAACCACATCATTAGCTCTAGGACTGCCAAAGAAGACGCAAAGATCTGACACGGACATGAGCATTGCTCGGCGGACAGACGCCTCCGGATCCGTAAGAAGAGCTTTTGTGTGGCTTTCGAATTTGCTCAGAAGCTTGGATCGGTCAGCATCGTAAGATTCGCGATGTGCAGATGCAGTCATGCTAGTTTGCTCTGCTTCCGGATCAGTGGTCGGGAATGACCCATCCGCTCGGAGAGACTGCATCATATCTAAGTATCTAGATGCTGTCGTGGCTAGAGTGCCTATACACCATGCGTAATGTGCTCGTACAAACGAACTCGGATTTTTCTTCGCTCCAATGAGAAAGTTTTCTAGTCGCTGGAGGATATATTCCGGAAAGATGTGAGCGTTAACAGGAGATACGACTGAAACCATCGCCAGAATTTGGGTCATCGTTTGTAGAGCCGCCATTTTGACTTCATCCGAGTCGTCAGTGAGCATGTTGGTTATGTATGGAATCACCCGGTCCAACTTAGCCTCGTCAGTGAGCCTTTCTGCGAATGCCAACAGAAGGTCGCAGCCTCGAAGCCGAGCAGAAGCTCTAGCAGTTCCTCGTAGGCATGAAACCACAATGGTAAGAAATATAAGGTTGCCATCATCCGCCCCAGGGCTCGGAGCGAGAGACACTTGATGTTGATAGTTTGGTATGTCGACCCAAAGAGGAAATAATTGGCTGGCAGACTGCAGCGGCATTCGTTGATGACCGTTCATGTGATTTCCGTCACCAGACAGGAGAACCGAAATTTTGTCGAAGTCATGGTATATCTTCTCAATCCGCTCATCAGCCTCACCAAGGTTCTCAGATGCGGAAGTGACCGGTTTCCGGCCAGTGGCGGGATCGGTAATAGAATACATATATTGCTGTAAAAAACCGAAGAAGTAGTCAGGAAAGGCTGTTCCCTTCCAGAATGTAAGATAATCATCCGCTTGTAACCTTGAGTTGGGGTCGAGCTGAATCATATGTGTAACAAGTTCCCGGATGCTCTCGTCGCGGATTTTACTGAGATGTGTTTTTACGGGGTCGTATTCGCGTTGCTTATACTGAAATAATTGACTGAGAGAGAAGATAGGTGCCTCAAGAAACAGCTCAGCGATGACGCAGCCAACACTGAAGATGTCCATCGCCCACGTGATATCTTGTTCTCCTTCCGCCTGGACTCCTGGAGGTAAAAACCGCTCAGGTGCAAGGTAACAAGTTCGGCGTCCGGACATGTCGAAAAAGAAAGAGAAATCTGCAGGGTTATCTTCCGGAAGATAGGTATCTTTAAAGGAAGATGAGAAATCTGAGAGATACAGCCAGTTCCAGGATGTGACAAGACAGTTTTCAGTCTTAATATCGCCATGGTAGATACCACGAGCATGGCAATCTCGGACAGCACATAGGAGCTGGAAAGATAGCCACTTCTTCTCAATATCCTCGAGAAAAGGGCGAATACTGACAAAGGGTTACTTGGGTTGCTAACAAAGAGGAGATTTTCGCAATTCACCTCAGTCGATCATAGAGAGAGCTATGAATGTACTGGCGTGCCAGATAACCATTCGTACCCGTTTCAATAACGCGATGGTAAGCCAGCGCATTCGGAACATCGGCGAGCACCTTCCTCTCGTCTTTCAATTATGTCAGCTAGCCAGAAGCCATAAGGGTGCACAAATCACACTCACGAAGTATCTTTTTGACATATTTGTCCAGGGGCATATTCGAATATGGCTTTACAAAAACCTTGGTTACAACAAGGCCATCTTTATGGCGGGCTCTAACCGACTTCATGAAACGAGCGGTATTGTTAAGGGACCGCTCATATTGCAGGTCGGACAGTTCTGGCACATCGATGCCAGCAGAACCCGCTGAAAGAGTGGTGAGGGAAAACCCTTGTCCCATATTGACAGTTGATGAGGTTGTTACCGGGTGTCAATGGTTGGTTGCCTCGCAGTCCGCATGGTGGAGAGTTGGAGGATCTCTATGCCCCGGTACCTGAATTCATTGCTTTATGATTGAGAATACGGCGAATAAATTGAAGATACGTTTGTGGTTTGCGGTTATGGAGGAAAGGATTCCAATGTCATATGTTAGAGTGTGCCTTGTCGGTCATCACGGATTCACCATGTGGTCTACGGTTCCGCGACTACTCTTCCTAAAGAGGTATAGCGCAAATTCGGCCACCCTTCCTCGTCATCCCCAGTCAACCTTACTTCGAACCACGTATCCCCACTTCTTCTACATCAACAACAACTATGACTCAAAAGCCGCAGAATATTGTATTCTTTCACCCGGATTTGGGCATCGGCGGAGCCGAGCGCCTTGTTATTGACGCTGCAGTCGGTCTCCAAAACCGCGGTCACAAGGTCACCATCTTTACTTCATACTGCGACCCCAGACATTGCTTCGATGAAGCTCGTGACGGTAAGCTGCTTATCATTCCGCACAACAGCCTCTCGCTCATGTTTCGAGAAAGGTAGCTGAGTCGACATTGCAACAAAAGGGACCCTCGATGTACGTGTACGCGGAAACTCCATCGTTCCTCCCACGATTCTCGGGCACTTCGCCATTCTCTGCGCTATCCTACGGCAGTTACATCTGATTGCGCAGATCGCGATATTCTCGTCAGAACTGCGAGATCTCAAACCCACGTCCTTCTTTGTCGATCAGCTTAGTGCTGGAATACCCCTCCTCCGCCTACTCCAAGCGAACGCCCGTGTGATCTTCTACTGCCATTTCCCGGATAAGCTCCTAGCGAAGAAGGGAGGTTTGTTGAAGACATTATACAGGGGACCCTTTGACTGGCTAGAGAGCTGGAGTACCAGTTGCAGTGACACAATCGTTGTCAACAGCAAATTCACAAAGAGTGTATTTACGGAAGCGTTCCCAGGCTTGAAGCATCGGGAACCTGGCGTGATCTACCCGTGTGTGGACATTCAGGAGGCTAGAGAAGAAAAGGAAGATACCAAGCCGCTATGGGGTAAGAAAAAGGTTCTCCTGAGCATCAACCGTTTTGAGAAAAAGAAAGATGTCGCATTAGCTATCAAAGCATATGCCGGCCTATCAGCGGAGGAGCGAAAGAACACGAGACTCGTTATAGCTGGTCAGTATATTGGTCTTAAGTGGTATAAATCGTGGACTCATCTCATTATTTAGGTGGTTACGACCCTAGAGTTGCCGAAAATGTCTCAACATACACCGAGCTTTGCTCACTTGCCGACTCGCTCAACCTCAAACACGCCACTGCTAAAACCATGATAACAGCGCTAAACATCCCCGACAATATTGACATATTATTCCTACACTCCGTCCCCAACGCATTCAAATCAACCCTCCTGTCTGCTTCCCGTCTCCTAGTGTACACTCCCCGGAATGAGCACTTCGGCATCGTTCCGCTCGAAGCTATGTTAGCCGGAATACCAGTCCTTGCAGCCAACGAAGGTGGTCCCACGGAGACCGTCATCAGCGGCCAAACCGGCTGGCTACGAGATGTCAGAAAAGTCGAAGAGTGGACAGAAGTCATGCGTCTAGCACTAGAAGATGGAGCCGGCGAGGAGAGATTAAAGGAAATGGGGAAATGGGGAAGAGAGCGCGTGGTGGCCGAGTTTTCGAAAGAGAAGATGGCCGAGCGATTGGAGAGTGAGATTGAAGAGATGCCGAAAGCTAGGAGACAGCCTGTGTTCAGTGCTACGGCAATCCTGTATGCTGTTGCAGCTCTTGGGATCTTAGTGGCGGCGCAGTTTTGGCTGGCAACGTGACCACTGAAGGAGTTTGAAGTCTTCGTCTGTGAGTGATGGGCCGGTTTGAATGCCGCCAGCACTGTGTTTCCTGATGAGTTACAAGCCATGCACAATGGTAAACCGTGTTAATGAGATCTGGGTCTACCACGCCTTTGCATCCATAGCCAAGCCTGTTAAGGTATAGTAACTTTTCCGAAGACAGTTTGGGCAGTTGTACACTCCAAATCTAGTGATAATTGTGTGGTCTCGGATTTAGAAGCGGTAAATCCCTCAAGCTCTGGAGTGCCGAAAAAACCAGGGGATATTCCTAATTCTTTACCTATTTTATGTATACCAAGACGCAGCAAGGATGATCTACAAGGATGGAGATAAGCGGACATAAAAAGTGAACGGCAATTAACTATGACATGTATCATTCCTCACATTCCCTCACAATCCATGGAGATTGGCCCTTTGAATCTCCACCCTCCTGGACCGCAGTACACACAAGGGAATTTAACGTCATACCCTGTGACAGAGCACTTACTTAAATCCGAGGGGTTCCCTCTGTCTCATGGCGGGCAAGTTCAGATATTTATTAATCATTTCACGTCCAATTCATCTCATTTACTTCTCCAGTTCCTGACTATATCATCTTCTTAATTCTTAAACTCTTCGTTCTTCGCTTTGCCCCAGTTGCAAAATGTCGTCCATCTTTGGCAGCATTCCTCAGCCCAAATCCCTCCTGGAGTATCATCGAGTGCTTTGTCCCAAAGCCGGTGTCCGCGTTTCGCCACTATGTTTGGGAGGAATGAACTTTGGTGATGCATGGTACGCATATATTTATGTTTTGTTCTCACCCCTTCAGGCTCTGAGGCTCAGGTTGAAGTGCCTTTGTAATGTATAGAAATCACTTACTGACAATTCCACTACAGGGAGGAAGCATTGGGCAAGGTGGACAAGAAGACAGCGTTTGACATGTTGAATTACTTCTTCGACAATGGTGGGAACTTTATTGATACGTGAGTCGTTTACAGTTACTCTTTTTACTCTCTATTCTCGATTTCCAAAAACTTTACTCCCTCTGGTTGGGTTTCTTAAAGCTACCCCACGTTCCCATTCAGCCCCGCATACCCTACCACTCCTCTACCCCAGATTTCCCCCAGCCACCATCCCAAACCACCACCCCAAACCACCACCCCAACCCCAACCCCAACCCCTTCTAACCATCCCTCAGATCCAACAACTATCAATATGAGCAATCCGAGAAATGGATCGGCGAATGGATGGCCTCGCGAAAAAACCGTGACCAAATCGTGCTCGCTACAAAATTCACCACCTGTTACCCAGCCCCCGAATCCAACATCCGCATCAAAGCCAACTATGCCGGTAACCACACCAAGTCTTTGGTATTGTCGGTGGAGGATTCCCTGAAGAAGCTGCAGACGGATTATATTGATTTGCTGTATGTGCACTGGTGGGAGTTTACAACGGGCGTGGAGGAGCTGATGCAGAGCCTGAATCATTTGATTGCAAGGGGGAAGGTGCTGTATATTGGGGCGAGTGATACGCCAGCATGGGTTGTGAGTAAGGCTAATGAGTGTATGTGTCCCTCTCCGGTACCTTTCAGCTTCCCAATTCTACCTATACCCCCTTTTCTCAGACCTCCCTTTCCTAACCCTTCCCTGACTCACCAGCCACATCCCCTTCAACTAAAAATTCACCCTATGGTTATACTAAAACATCCTAGACGCCCGCAACCACGCCCTTCGCCCCTTCTCCGTCTACCAAGGCCGCTATAACTGCGCGGACCGCGATCTCGAGCGTGAAGTCCTTCCTATGGTGCGCTCCGAAGGCATGGCGCTCTGCCCCTGGGGCTCCCTCGGCGGCGGCCTATTCAAAACTGAAGAACAGCGTAAAGTCACCGGTGGCCGCAACATGGGCGGGCCCTCTGAAAAACATATCCGCATTAGCAAAAAGTTGGAGGAGATTGCGAAGAAGAAAAATACAATAATAACATCTGTTGCTCTCGCTTACGTTATACGTAAGCAACCTTACGTTTTCCCTATTGTTGGGGGACGGAAGGTGGAGCATCTTAAGGGGAATATCGAGGCGCTTAGTCTTGAGCTTAGCGATGAGGAGGTCGATGAGATTGAAAAGGAGTCGGGCTTTGAGATTGGGTTCCCCATGTCTTTTATTTTTGAATTTGGGGGGGGTACATATAATACCCGCATGACGAGTGCAGATGTGGGTTTGTTGAAGTTTTCGGCGAAGTTGGATAGTCCGCCGAATCAGCAGGCGATTAGACCGCATGGGCTTGGGAAATAGGAGGGTCAAGGAAGGGCGTCGGGATGTCTACATATGCTAATGATCATTTGTAGACGCTAGAAACCGTCAGCAATGCATAAAGAGCCCGTTAGAGGAACCCCTAGAAAGAAGAGCATCTCCTGGAAAAATCCTTTCCGGAAACTCTGGATATTGAAGGATAAGTTGATGGCCCATGATTACCTACAGATAATCTGTGTATCCCTTCCCTAACCCCCGTGAACCGTGAATTGGTGATTCTATCCCATCAACTCCAATCCACCTCGCCCCTCTATGCACCCAACCCCAAGTCCTCTTCAAACCAAACCAATCTACCGCTACGGTGTATCAAACACCGCATCTCAGCCTCAACCTCCAAACCGTGCCACCCGATCCTCCGCTCCCGCGATAACCGTACCAAACCACCCGCCACCCCAACATCCCGATAGAGCCTCTCCATCCGCAAGTGGTGGGTAGGAGGAGTACCTTCAACAGCAGAATTTACGTTAGAGTTATAAGGGAGAAGCTCCCATTAGGAACTTGCAGCTTTAGGTTGCGTAGGGTGCACTGTGAATGACCTCCAACATGCATTCAACCTTTGAGTTGACGTTGGGGGTTTGGGGCTGAAGCCCTCAAACAATAATTCTCTTCAAACCATAGATAAATAATACATAGTCGAATAGTCCCGACGTTTTTCTACCCCAATAAGACTTCTAACGTTGAGACACTCTCGGAGTTGGACTTGTGAGCGCCTTCTTACATGTAGTTTACCCCCGATAATAGGTTACCGTCTTTAAACCGCACGCCATACCACTCCCTTATTGATTCTTGTCCTCCGTAACCGGGCGGCCAATCATCGTTGCATAGTCTTCCTCAGCCTCCAACGAAATACGCCTAGGCACACTTTTATAGAGGGTTACCCTAACTCTTCATGCTCGTCCGTGCTTTATATGAGGATGGAAACTATCTATGATAAGGTTCTCCAGATGCTGGATCATGAAAGTCTCCTGCAGAGAGAGTGAGGCTATATAAGTGTGATTTCCCTATAGTAGTGCGTTTTACCTACTAATAAGAGTCTCAGATTTTATAATTTCACTTACATCTGTGTCTACGCCTTTTCATAGCCTATAAGTGTGTAATTAGGTTACTTCAAAATTCTCACATATATATATACATTAAGCTATTACAGATAGGATAGATAAGGGAGTGGGTAGAAGGCCAGAGTAAAAATAGGAGAATAGAGGGGGGGATAGAACCGGAGAGGATAGTAGTGGGACGAAGGAGGATAGAGAAGGACAGGTGGTAGGTCGGAAGGAAGGTAATAGTTGACTTGCATAAAACCGCATTATATCAGTCGTGGACAACGACTCTATCTACACACGATCATTCCACGTAGCTGCGGAACCTTACTCCGAATTAGCTTTTTTAGCGCTATAATCCGATGAGGCTTCGATTGAATAGGCCCTTAGCTACCTATTATAATGTAGCTAGTTGATACCTATAGTATAAGTCGAACCCGAAAATTACAAATAAATTAGACCCGTATTTGGTTACAGATATTCTTTTTTCTATATGGCACTTTTTATGGGTACTGACGTAATAATTATCTGTATTGTTGCATTGCGGCATCTACCTAATGCCGCTATCCAGACGAACAGCATATCTCGACCTATCTTTTTTACTCACGATTCACTTAACGGGTGCCGAAGACCATGCCGCTATATTGGCGCGTCTGGATAGATAAGAAGTCTAGCTTCCCTCCAATCAAAGGGGTTTAGCTAGCTCAGTGTACGTGATTTAAATTTTAGATAGTAAACAGATGATGGAGTTATAGGACCGCAAAGGCAAGAGGAAGAATAACGCAAGAGAGCATAAAATGATTTGGTATATTTCATGTCTACTTTATATTTTGGAGATATAGATATGAGTCCTACATGTTCAAGCTAGCCTTGTAGGGTAATATTGAGGTAGATATGTGGTACCTTAGACATTTCTGCCGTGTGTACTTGGTTAAATACCAAAAAAGTTATATCTTCCTCACAGTTGTGAGACATCGTGCCCTTGGGGATGATTTTCCCATTAATACATCCATCTTCTTCATGATGTTCCTTCCATTTGGACAGAATCATTGGGTATTCGTATAACGCAATCGAACTATCAACTCTCAATCAACATTTTGCTCTTGAAGCACCAAAATAGAAGTTCATCCACAGTGATCAAGACACAACCTCTCTAAAACCACAGATTGATAAGGCGCCTCATGCCATAACAGTATTCTTCTTCTTCTTTTTCTTCTTGTTATTCTTCTTCTTCCTCTTCAGCGGCGCGCCATCCAACACCTTAACATCCTCTTCCTCCTCCCCATCATTGTCAACCCTCGCCTTCGCATGCCCATATTTCTTGACAATTTCCTGCTCAAAGCCAGCCTTCTCCAGCCTAAACAATGCCATCGTGGCCCGCGCATCCTCCACAGAACTATGCTGACCACTTTGGATTTCCACGCCCAACAATTCTGCCACCAAGGTTTTCAGGGCTGGAGTCCGTCCGGGTATGCGAGCTAATTTCTTAAATTCGGGGTATTTTGATGTATCGCGAATATCACGCCGTGGATGACTCAAAATCAGCGCCCCAAGATCATTCTTCAACGCATGCCCGACCAGAATCCTCCCCTCAAGCAAAATTTTAACATCGGCCTGCACCTCCTTGAACGGTCTCGCGACATCGCGCCTCAGATGCTTGGGTTCAATACCACTAACCGCCGTGCGGTAGTCTGTGACTTCGACCCCCGGCGCCATCTGCACATAACTGTCGTACACCTGATGGCCATGGTAATTGACCAGCGACACTCTTGCTAGTGCCGAGTCGCGAGAGGGCTCGGGACCTACACCGACCATTTCGCAATCTAGAGCGACGTATTTTCCGGGAAGGGCGGATTCGGAGACGCCTTCGTTTTCGATGTCGGGGTGGTGCGGGGAGGCGGCGAGGACGGAGATGGAGTCGGAAGCGGCCGTTGGGTCGGTTAGGAGGGTGGAGCTGCGGAGGGAGGGCATCGAGATGCTGCGGGTTAAACTCGAGACATCGTGGTGTTTGGTGGAGGCGCCAATGGTGGGGGGCTCTTCCATTTTTTGGCGTTTGCGGGAGGGTAGGGATATAGATGTTTGTGTACTGGATTTCGAGGATTTTCCTTTCAGAGACTGTGGTTCTTTCGGTATCTTGGTACTGTTGGAGTGTGCATTTGCTTCTTTTAAGGAGCGCTTTCGCTTTAGACTTGGGCTCGCCGTAGATGCTGCTGGGGAGGAGGCCTTGGGTTTCTTTTCGGACTGGAGGCTTTGCTGCAGCTTTTTCCAGTTGCTGGAGAGAGCTTTAAGCTCAACTGGTGCCATAACGATAGTTATCGAGGGCCAACGGGGGGAACAATGGGCATGGCGGTGTGACCGTTAGACGGTGAAGAAGAGAAGACGAGGATGTACGAAGTCCCCGCAACATTCTGGAAAATGTTCAGTGGTCCGTGCAGCTGTCCTTTATCAGCACGTGACGATTGCTGGTCAGGAATACACAGCCCAGGAATCGTCGCAACGGCGAGAGTCATCACGTTTACGACAACAACAACGGTTTTTCATCTCGGAACTTTAGAGACTGGTGTCACATATTCATGGCTCCTAGGGATAGCTCTCATGAGCCCGGTGGCACTCCGGTTCCGGTGGAAACAGGGTTCGCCACTTTAGCTACTCTGCGGTATGTGCAAGGTTCCTTGAGGATTCCCTTTCTAAAGATTCTTTTTTTAAATGGATTCCTTGTATATGAGCTAATAGTCGTTTTACAGAATTGGTGTGAAAGCTTTCGTTGAAAAGGTTAGTATTTCGCCCGCGTCATACAGAGAGCCACAATTAGATCCTACCCCGTGAACTGCATTTCAATACCAATCTTTTATTTTCTTATTCGGTCTAAATATCGTTCATTCTCTTCATATTTCCTTCTCATAAAAAAATTCTGTTCTTTATCTGTATACTTCGTTCCGTCCTTTGAGAAACCATCACTTTCCACTTCCTCCTAACATCATCTCAGGATGGCGAGAAACGGAAAGCCGAAATCCTTTCTATTCAAACACGCCGTGGCAAGCCTACCTTCTATGTTCATTATGAAGAATTCAACAAACGTCTCGATGAATGGGTTGCGGCCGAGCGCCTCGATCTGTCTAGGGAAGTTGAATGGCCAGCCCCCGAAAAGCCAGAAAAGAAGAAAACCAACAATCAGGGCAAGAACAGCAAGAACACCTTACCCAAGAACAGCAAAAATGACCCAAAGAACAAGAAGAGGAGTAAGTTGGATAGAGAGCTATCCGGAACCCCTGAAGCTAGCAACGTAAACCTCCCAGGAAAAGCTCGTCGACCGAGTAAAGCAACCGGCAAGGAAAACAGGGAGGTCCTAATAACCAGCGAAGTCGTCGACGATGCAACCCCCAAACCCGAAGATGAGGAAATGGACCTGGTCGACGTGCAAGACGCTGCAGCCGCCGCAAAAGCCGTCCCCCCTGAACTTTATTCCCGCGAAGAAGAAATCGAAAAGTTGCGCACCGGCGGCTCCATGACACAGAACCAGACCGAGATTTCCCGTGTCCGAAACCTTGAAAAGATCCAGATGGGCAAGTTCGAAATCGAGCCCTGGTACTTCTCTCCCTATCCCGTGGACTTTGTTGACTGCGAAATGGTCTACATTTGCGAATTTTGCCTCTCTTACTTCGGCGATGTGACGCAGTTCGAGCGGCACCGCACAAAATGCACACTGCTCCACCCTCCCGGAAATGAAATCTACCGCGACGATTATGTGAGCTTCTTTGAGATTGATGGACGGCGACAGCGCACCTGGTGCCGGAACCTCTGTCTTCTGAGTAAATTGTTTTTGGACCACAAGACGCTGTACTACGATGTTGACCCCTTTCTCTTCTATTGCATGTGCACGCGCGACGAGCACGGCTGCCACCTCGTCGGCTACTTCTCCAAAGAAAAAGAATCTGCTGAGCAGTACAACGTAGCCTGCATCCTGACTCTCCCGCAATACCAACGCAAAGGTTTCGGCAAACTCCTCATCGCATTTTCTTACGAACTGAGTAAAAGGGAAGGCAAGACCGGGAGCCCGGAGAAACCGCTCAGTGACTTGGGATTGCTGGGGTATCGAGCGTATTGGCAGGAAACGATTGTGGATCTCTTGATGGATGGGAGGGTCGAGGCCAATATTGAGGAGTTGGGGTATGCGACGGCTATGACTACAAATGATGTGTTGCATACGTTGCAGAATTTGAATATGCTGAGGTATTCGGTAAGTACAGCCCCTCTATCCTTTCGCAGACTTCCCTATCCATTACTTTTCTACTTTTCCGCCTACCTTCTCTACTTGCCTTTGTAACCCATCAGTATATTGAACAGGACCTAACAATATCCGCAGAAAAACCAACACGTCATCGTCCTCACCGACGCCGTAATCGAGCAACGCGAACGCCAAAAAGCAAAAGAAAAAATCAAAGGCCGACGTACTATCGACCCCGACCGTTTGCAGTGGAAGCCGCCTGTCTTCTCAGCTGCGTCGAGGACTTGGAACTGGTAATTTGGGGGAGAGTTTGAGCTTTTTTTCTTATCTATGCTAACGATGGTTCCTTGTTTACGAAGCGAAGATAGTTTTCTTTCGAGTTGGCGAAGGGCGGGAAGGAGTTAGTTGGTCCGCCATGAAACGGCGGGTGAGGCGTTAAATTGGTGAGGGATCGCTAGAATTTGGAGTTTGGAGGCTTCAGCAGGTATTATAAAAAGGCGTTCCATGGTCTGGGTATAGGGCAGATTTAGGAGTTCACTACCCGGAGTTGAATACCCAGGACTTCCATAGGATTGACAGTCAATTAAGTGTTTATATCAGCCTCCTTTAATGCCATGGTGGTATAGCGCATTCCTATAGTCTTACCTTGGGTCAGATATATCTAAGCGGACAACGCTACACTAAGTTCTTATTATAGTCGAGCTCTTTAAATTTCAAGTCTAGGATCAAGGATAAGGGTCGTAGTTTATTTTATGATCTAAAAGTTTACCGCTCTACTCCTATCGAATCGATATATCGTCATGCAGCCCGTAGAGGAACTATGACCATAACGGTTATACGTTAGAGTTTGAAGTAGTTAGTACGTGACAAGATTCGACCGTTTAGACAACTTTAGAAATGATTTCATTTTAGGAGCGCAGATTATATCTTTGAAAGCTTGCACTCTGATCTGCATACCACTCTATGCTTCAGGGAGACCACCTTCGATTGAGGCGGCATTTCAGTCCCATGGACGGTCAATCTGCATCTGGATAGCAGGAATACTGATCCCACCATCTCATTTTAACAGAGACATTCAGAAACCCTTCTACCCCATATCCAGACTTCGAGCTTCAGTCCTTGAATATCATTTTACTCAGTTAGAATTACACCTGGCGGCAACTTCCCCTCACTAAGCCCCTTCTCCAACCTCGTAATCTCCGCCAGACTCTTCGTGTTCTTGATGATATCCTGAAGCCTCTTCCGCTCCTCGGGTGTCAGATTCAAATCTTTCTGCTTCGGGACCACGGTGTCGTTGTGTGCGCCGGCGGTGATTTCGAAGGTGCGGGATTTGATGTTCATGGTCTTTCAAACGCATGTTAGTCAGGGGTGTGGTAGGAGAGTTAACAATGGAATTGGAGGGCAGGGACTTGCCTTGGATGCCAGAGCACTGGGTTCTTCGGCGGTGCCAAAGAGCTCGGTGGCGGCTTCGCGTTCGGTCTGGTGAACCTTTTTGAAGTCGAGGAAGCGGAGGCTAGGGCAGCGCCATATGACCCAGAGACGGTAGTTCTGTGAGGATAGAAGTAAGTACCTAGTTATAATAACCTCGTCTTGCATTCCGCGTTGTTCAATCCTGCGCGTGCCATATCCACAGTTCCTGACTCCTGCCAAATAGTTCTCCTGCGACCAGTCATTCGCGAGCAGCGATCGACAAGACCCCATAACTCCAGTGTTTCATTATATCTAAACAAACGCAAGAGTATCCTTACCTCTTTCGCCGCAACCGGATTATCCACCAGCGACAGAAACTGCAAACGCTTGAACCCAGCTAAAGGATCCAAATCCGCTAACTCAACAATCCGATTCTTTGTCAAGACGAGCGTGTTCAAGTTCGGTATAGCTTCCGGCAGTGAGCTCTGTATGGTACTGATGCGATTCTGTGCGAGAAGAAGGGTCGTGAGGCGCGGATGCAGCGGAAAATTTCCAAGAGTCGCGATATCATTATCGGTAAAGTCGATGCTGTCGATGTACTGCCTGGCACATTAGCAACAGCTCAAATCTCACATCCTCCAACCCGTCCAAGCTTCGAAACTCCGACATCGAATGAATTTAGGCGAAAGGAATAGGGAAGTCGTACTTTGGCAGCGCCTAGATTCTCAATAGCAGAGATTTTGTGACCTAGATTCGTATAGAAGAATTGATATCAATGCAGCTCAAAGGGTTCAAGTGTAGTATCTGCTCTTTTCAAACGCACCTCGCAGGTCAAGTTCGCGCTCATGCAGGGTGTTGTTGTACTGGAGGGAGTTGTTGATCAGGTCAGTAGTTAACCTCATCGTGGGGACTGGTCAGGTGCAAGTTGCTTCAAAGCTTTCGGGAGGAGATGTAGAGAATGAAAGTGTGGGATGGGAGGGATTGGGAATTTGGTTTGGCGGCCGAGACTTCGAGGTCCGACCTTACGTAATCATGATCCCATATGCCTGCCCAGCTATACTCGGAGCTCAATAACATTCAGATTTTATGCAGATATTGCGGGTACTTGTTATTAAGCTGCTAGGATATATGAGTAGTGCTATATTTATGGATCTCAAACAGAGTTCACCGTTGTCTTTCTATCTCTCAGAATAAAAGCCCAGACTCATATTTCAAGCACTGTAATCATTTTAGGATCAAGGTAGCACTACAGATTGAGCCTACACAGAATCCTCGATTGGATTATTAGAATCTAGAAACTCATAACTCCATGGCCTTTACCCGGGCCGCAGAGTCCCGCATACATAACGCCGCCCAATGCAAATAGAGCCGCCATCGACCCGAGAAGTCGTCCCTGAAGGCGACGCCTTGATCACCACCTTCCACCTCTCCGGCCCCCCCCTCCTCTTCCAGCTCCACCAGGCCCGAATTGGCCACCACCACCACCACCCGCACCAGGGCCAAATCCACTTCCAAAGCCCGGACCGCCCTGTTGCCCACCAGCCATTGCATTCATGAATTGCCCAAAATCCATATTCTCAGGGCTGACACCCTGGCTTTGCAAATGCTGCATGTACGCCATCATTTGATCAGGCGTTGGACCCCCAGGTGGCATGCCTCCCATACCCATATCCGGGCCGGGAGCGCCTTGTTGTTGAGCAGCGGGACCTGTTGGGGCGCCTGGAGGGACGCCTGGATTAGCGGTGGTGGGAGAGGTGGAGGGAGGGACTGGTGGGACCCCGGGAACAGGACCCATACCGCTGAACATTTGCTGGAATTGCGCGGTCTCGGCTTTTTGTGATTCGAGCGTTGCTTTCATGTTGGCTTGTCTCTGCCGGTACATTTCCCAGGTGAATTCGTCGAAGCCGTAGTTGAAGTAGTCGGACTGGTCGGCGCCGGGCAGGCGCCAGGGTTTGGTGGATTCGGCGAGGTCTGGAGGGGGGGGGGGGTGTTAGTGGATACAGTTTAAGAGAAAATGCGATATGGCGCGAGAGACAAATGAAATCAGGGGCTGGTGGACGTACCCGCGTCTATATCGATTTGAGAGACAGGCTTGCCGACTGGGGGATATACTGGGTCCTGGTTGACATCGATATTGGAGTTGCGGACCGCAGGATATGCAGTGCCAAGCTGTTGGGGGGCAGCAGGCATACTAGTTGTCGTCGTCGCCTTTGTCGGTGTCTGCTGTTGTGGTGGTTGTTCGATTTTGATTGCTTTTGAGCCTGATTCGGGTGCTGGTTGCCTATGTATTATTAGATGGGACGAACTCCTCAAAGCTCCAGTCGGTCTTACGCTGCAGGTTTTGACGGGGCCTGAGGCTTGTCTAACACAAATTCGACGTCCTGACTTGAGGTGAGTTGTAGTTGGGAGAAAAGGTTCAAAGACGGCTTACGGATTCAGTATCATCTTCTTCTTCCTCGCCAGACTCGAGACCTTCATCCATTGGTTCGTCACCTTTCTCGTCGTCGTCGTCGTGAGACACATCGGTCTTCTTCTCTACACTGGGAGTAGCGTTATCCGCCGGGCCGTAGAGATCATCATCCTCTTCCTCCATTATGCTCCGTTTCGTGAATGTCTGCTGTTGGTTCCTCTTGATGTGTCAAGGGATTGCTCCGTAGCTCTCCTTCTTCAATTCGTCCTTTGCGTAGTACACGTCCCTGAATATGATTTGTCGCGCTTCTTCTGTACTTTTTTAGGAGTAGTGCGGGTGGAGGGCTCTGTACCAAATGGTTGTCAGAATAACTGAAGGGAATGGGCATGATGGTGCCTGGGACGTGGAAGCGGACCGTGCGATCGTGACTGCGGGGGTATGTTCAGCCGACGTCCGATGTCCGATCACATGATATGCGGCTCTGCTCGCGCCGGAGCTTCTGGGTGCAAAACACCAACAGCTCCCAGCGATACAATCTCACCCACCTTCTCCCTCCGCGAGAATACTTCGTTTACCAACCGACCAACCTCTACGATAGCTAATTTGTCTGTACCACCAGCGCCTATCCTTCCTTGACTGCCTGATCTACGCCCTCTTCATCCATATCCGTGTTAGGTTGGTAGCAGATATTGCAGCTTGGGGCTTCGAGAATTAGAAGACGATTCAGCGCGCTCTTTGAGTATTTCTACGATATCACCGAAACAATATCACGAAATCCTCACAACTGAATTGCAAGAATGGCAGGGTTTGGAAGGTCAAATTCGCTGAGCATTAACACTAACACTGGCACCGGGTCTCTCTTGTAAGTTTTTACTAGTTTCTGCGCTTTACATCCTCATATCTTTTGAAAGAATGTTCCCAGATCCTTCCTTGGATTAATAGCCATGCCTTCTATAATATCAGGAACACTAACATCTCCAATCAACAGTGGGAACACCGCAGGCCAGGGGCAACAGAGCGCTGGCCTATTTGGCGCATCAAAGCCTGTCTCCCAACCGCAACCAGCTGGTGGACTGTTCGGCTCGACGCCGCAGCCTCAAGCAGGAGGATCATTGTTCGGAGGAGCTACAGCCTCACAACCACAAGCGAGCGGAGGACTATTCGCAAATACAAACAAGCCAAGTGCAGCAACGGGCAGCAGCTTATTCGGCGCCTCGGCGGCACAGTCACAACCGCAGCAAAGCGGCGGCCTCTTCGGCGGCGCGTTGGGGCAGCAGAATCAGCAGAATCAGCAGAATCAGCAAAATCAAAATACGTCCCAATCGGGTGGACTATTCGGTCAAGCGCAGCCACAGAAACCGTCCCTCTTGTAAGCAGGGGATGCCCCATTCACGTTGTACGGGCTAGCCGGCTAACTACTTTTTACAGTGGGTCTTCAACAACACAACAAACGGCGGCAGCCACTCCGTCTTTGTTCGGAACATCAACGTCTCAACCGCAACAACAGTCCACAATGTTCGGTGGCATGAACTCGCAAGCGAAGCCTCTAGGCGCCCTCGGCGGACACAGCGTTGCCGGCCCTGGACAATCTAACGCTGGATCGGGCTTGAATATCGCTGACGCCAGCAGCGTAAAACGAACGACACGCTTCAACGAGCTGAGTTCGGAATTCCAAAACCAAATCGTACAAATGGAAGAAATGATTCAGGGCATCATGATAGATGCCGGAAAAGTCCGCGAAGCCATGCCCAAGACCGGCGATGAGATTGCTACGATAGCACCGGACGTCGCATACATCGAAAACTACCTCTCCATCGTCGAACTAGGTATTGAAAACGACTCCATTAACATCGCGCATTTGAGGGATGTTTGCAAGAAGGACGCCGAGGACGCACTGCTGAGCTTCCGCGCAATCGAGAACTTGAAGCTACCACCCCAGTTCCACTACGGAAATATGTCCACAAACAGACCCGGCGTTTCGACCCGGCCTGGTGCCAGTACGGACGATTCGACGAAGCCGGTAGACCTCGTTGGATATTTCAACAAGCGCACGGATGATCTTGGTAGCACCTTAAACACCTACCAGCAGCAGATCAGGGAAATCGAAGCACATCTCCGGACTATGGAAGATGGCACTCAGATCATTGCGCAGGAGCTCATGGGAGGCCGCAATAAGCTTAGGGATCAGAAGAGGGAGCTTGTTGAGGCCTTGAAGGCGATTGAGGGTGCGATTTTGAATGCGGCAAAGAAAGTAGGGGAGACGAGGGAGAGGGTTGTTGAGCAAACTGTTGGAAGAGGGTTGGGTGTTTGAGTGCTCGAGAGGTCAGTCTAGGAAAGACATCAAGGCAAAGTGGTGATGCTGGGCAACGGAGGCAGAGAAGTTAATAAGTTGAGGAGCTTGGACATGATCCCAAAAAAAAAATTGGTTTGCCTTCCGCTGCGGCGATGACATTCCAGTTGTACGCTGCTTTGGAACCTATCATCCCCGGTCGCGAACACATCGAAAAGGAGCTGTCTAAAGGGATTTGCTCACGGAATTGGCGTAATATGGAGCATGGTCCGCTTTTTCACTTCTTTCTCATTCGGATCATGCAAACTTCTCGGTATCATTACAGTTGCATGTTGGAGCGGTTTTTGTATATTTGCGGAAGCGAGAAGCGAATATATGGCGGTACATTACATATAGATACCCTTAACAAAATAGCACGAGGTCTTGTATAGAGACAAACTTGTGTTTATGTTTCATTGCTGCAATGGTAGAGGGTATCTATCGTACTACCTCCATATCAGACTGACGCTTGCATCCCTAAAGCTCTTCTTGCATCTACCGTCAGGCAGTTCCATGTCCCGTATCATAAATATGTTCGGTATATCTGTGCGATACTGATGCGTCTCTACATATCTTTACTTTTCAGCGACATGTTCCAAATGCTCTCTTTTTGTTGCAATTGATCACTTACTGCACTGTATCAACTAATTTCTCTGTCGATTCGACTCACCTAACAGACTATCCACCAGTCCTTACTAGGTGAATTTAAGCAAGTCTGGGTAGGATATTGCGCCCTCTCGTTAATGCTATGGATGAACTTCCGTGCGTATGTGACTAAGAAGAAGTAATGGGAGGGTTATAACTTATGAGCCGAAATAAATTATATTACATAGAATATATTGTATCAAAAACTCATCATAGCTAGATTCGATTGGTATAAAGTAAACAAAAAGCAAAGGATTTGGACTCCAGAGGGATACTCCTCTAGAGCCCGGTTTACTTTGCTCTAAGCATTGATATTGCGTGTTTATAGACCTGATTGGGAATCAGGTAGCACATTAAATTGAATGATTATTATCATTATTATATTGTATCAAGATGTGCTGCTAAGAGCTCGTTAATTACTACCAAAGGGAATAATAGTGTAAGTAGCAAAGAAGAAGTCGCTCAAATTTCTTAGGACCCTCTTCCCATTCTCTCCCAATCTCATATCTTCCCAACGACCAGCGGCTGCGGCATCCACGCTACACACATCTGCCCCGCACTACTACCACCACTACACATACCCCTGAGTCGGTGTGGATAAAAAGAAAGAATTATCCGAGTAAGCAGAAGTCGGTGTTTCATCTACAGTGGCTCCATAATGCTCAATCAGGCGGCCTAGTTCTTCGTATGCGGCGCCGAGTTTTTCTTCTTCTTCGGGCCAGCTGTCTTTTAAGGCATTTAAGGATAAGGCTTGGCTGAGATATGGAGATTGTATAGGATGTGGATCCCTGGGACTATCAAACACCCCCGCAGCCACCGGGTCAAAATCCGTCTGCTCAATCTTTGCTACGAATTTCGTCATCTGTTTGCTTTCCACCGTACTAATAGGCGGACGAATGGAGTCAGTCGCGTGGTCCGACCCAGAATGCTGGTATGTTGTTCTGTCAGCCACAAGGCTCGACCTCACGCTCATTGTCGGGACAGTTTGAATAAAGAGGCGAGGAGGATGAGGCTTCGGTAGTCGATGAGGTGGCGGGATCGAAGCGCCAGTAAATATGGTCAGGGGACTGGGAGCATTATAGGCTGTATATTCGGAAGGAGGTGGTTGGGAATAGCGGTGGGAGACCTGGGGTCGATTTACGGTGAATGCAGCATACCCTGAACCTAGTCCTGCGGATAGATTGCTTTTCTGAGATGCAAATGGAAGATGGTTGTAGATCGGAAGCGGCTGATTGTTAGCAGTTGGAAGCGATTTGGGATCGGGAACCGGAAGCAATTTGTTATTAGAATTCGGAAGTGGTTCGGGAATGAAAATGGGAAGCCGCTGGGTGTTGGCAATAGGAGGGGCATTGGAGGTAGATGAGACCAATGCATTGGGTAGATGTCCTCTGACAGGCTTACGCTTGAGAGGGGCTGGGCTGGAAGATTTCTGGTGTTGCGTTTGTTGCTGTAGGAAAGTTTGGAAGCTCACGGGACGCGCCATTGGGCCTAGGGATTGACGCTTCATACCGGGAGAATGACCCCTAGACCCTCCATTAGCGTTCCCGGAGTTGTGTCGTAACTGACGGGCATTTAGCTGCCTTGAATGATTCGGTGCGCTGTTCGGAACCGTTTCTTGGATTCCAGCCGTCTTTGAGGGTTTCAGACTGCAGTCAATACCAAGGAGAACTTGGCTACAAATACGCCGAGTCTCTACAGGGAGGGATGAAAAGAACGGGGTTCTGAAAAGGCAATCCTCGAGGTCTTGTTTGTTGAGTTGATGTCGGATAGAAGCGATATCGCTTGGGCAACGTTCGCAGAGAAATACTAGGTCTGCCGTTGGATCCCAGGACAGATCGCTTCTTCTGGAGTACTGGAGCGTCGTTCTGACTAGATAAAGCATGTCTAAACTTTTGAGGTTTTCTGTCTGGTTGTTGATGGTTAGTTGTACGAGAATTTGGTGCTTTCGAAGGATATCATTGGATGGTGTTCCATTACATCCTGCATAGAATTAGTTCTCCATTGCGGGACAGTGCAGATATTGTTTACCAGAGGGGATTAGGATGACTTCAACATCGGTATTCTCTACACATCCGTGATCTTGACGACTTGGCCCTGTCTCTACTATGATCTTTGCAGGACAAAGCGAGTTCATGTCTCTCGAAGTCCTCAAGCTAGTGATAATGAGTTTGTATAGGTGTATGTTTTAGAACGAGGGACTTACCGCGTTACTGTATCTTTCTCTAGATAAAACTTAATTTGCGCAAACGACGCAACGTCATATACGATATGGATGTCTTTCACCGCTCGACTTGACCCTAAGGCCAGCATTGTAATCCCGCCCATTGCCGCCCAGTCAATTCTCTCTTTGGCCAACACTGTCTTCATGTAGTTCATAGCTGCCAACAAGTTCGCTCTCGGTGGGATATTGTGACCCGCCTGCCCTCTCTTGTTGGACTCGTAGTCCTTCCCATCATGGTATTTTGACTTTGCAAACATTTTGATCTGGTGGATAATGCAAGCGGCTCAGGAAAAAAAAATAAGGCGACCACTCTGAGATCAGACGAAGGCTCTGTGACAGAGAAGTGGGATAACCACACTTATCAACAACCGAATATTCCTACTTGATTTTCCCTCCCCATAACCAGCTCGCAGCTTAGATTTCTAACATAATGGGACATTTGAATCGACAAGGCTCCGCCTGATTGATGTGCGGAACCGCGTGGATTGTGTTGGTTTTCTTACAGGAAGGATGCTAAAAAGTTTGGCCACCACGCCTAGTCAGCATTTAAGATGAAACTCGGCCTATGATGTTGCAAAACGTTAAAGATGAGTTGAGCGAGCCGTCTAAGCCATGTCAGCCCTAACGAAGGATCCGCACGCACTATATAAAGCGGGTGAAGCTAAGCTGGGATGCACAGCCACAAAGGAACGAGCATTTACATAAACTTCGCTCCAGGTCCAACTGCTGTGGCATTGATCTGTGATTATCTTTATTTAACATTCTCAGGGGTATTTGGAGAGAAAAGCGTGTCTGTCTTACATAGTACTTCGAGGTGAAATCCAAAGATTTTGGTTGACAAATAGCATAGAATCGCCAAAATTCTGAGGGACTGGTTTAGCATACGCACAAGACGCAAGATGCGAACATATCCGAGAAACCTGAGGATTAATTATGCTATTTTGCTATGTGTGTGCTAAGGAGAATGCAGAATGCCGCCCGTACGCCTGTTATTTGGATTTGTCGTTTACTTCGTTATAAAGAAATGAATCCAGCCGGTGAAACGAATTGGTCTTGGGCCCGCTCATTGATCAAATACCGCCGCCTGTAAGCATTTTCGTCAACATATATGAAGAATAGACACAATTGAAACAACATATTTAATTGCAAGTTTAGATCGTAGGACTGAGCGGAACTAACCTGATCTGTCTACAGAAACACTGTAATCACCAGCAGCCCTTTTTTTATTCCTTTCAGCCAAGGCTTTGGACTTCATCATCATGAAGCCACTTCCCAAGGAGAATGCGGAGAACATAGCGAGGTTGCGCCCACTGTGAACCAATTCGTTAGCAGATCTCCACCGAAGCGAGAGAGCTCTAGGAAGCTCCCAAAACGTACGTAAGGAGCCAAGCGTATGCCATTATGAGTGATTCTTAATACTATGTGAATTGAATATATTTGGTGAAGCGTAAGAGAAGTGAGGAGAGAGTGAGAATGAGTGAGAATGGAGAAATAATAGAGGCGAAATGTGATGCAAATAAATGTCGCTTCGGGAGGGGAAACACGCGACAGTGACAGCATCAATTTCCCCGGAATTCCAGGAAATCCAGAACCGTCATCATCCTTGCTTAGCTGCATCAGCCCTACAGTGATCTGAGGGGTCGTCAGACTCGAAATCTTGGCACTTACATAAGCGGCAGAAAAGTCGAGGAAGCCCCTCACCGCCTTGAAATTCCCAACTGCAACACCAAATTTCCATCACCACTCTACAAATTTATACACAAGCCACAATGCCGCTTCCACCTCGCCAGAAAGTGCCAAAAGGCCGTCCTGCACAAGATGGGCCCACTATCAGTAAGATCCTGTCTACTATATCTGAAATATACAACCTTGGCTAACAATACCGTAGCGGATCCTCGTTTCGCGAATATCCAAACTGATCCCCGGTTCAGGCTGCCCTCTAAGAAGCATACCAAGACTAAGCTTGACGCACGTTTCGCTCATATGCTAAAAGATAAGGAGTTTTCTCAGAAAGCCAGTGTGGACAAATATGGACGAAAAATCCAGAAGGATGCAGGCAAGAAAGAGCTGGAACGGTTCTACAGGGTCGAAGACGAGGACCAGGATGAGAGCGAGGAAGAGACAGCGCAGGATAAGGCTGTGCGAAAGGAACTAGCCAAGGCAAATGCCAAGGAAAGGGACTATGACCCCATCCGAGACGGCGGCTTCACTTCATCTTCCTCTGAGGAGAGTGACAGTGACTCTGATGATGAAGAAGAGGAAGAGCCAGAGGTGGAGGATGAGACGGAGTTGGCTGAACAGAAGAGTGAAATTCCTATGGGAGAGGTTACTAAGCGACTAGCTGCAGTGAACATGGATTGGGACAATATCCGAGCACAAGATATCATGGCCGTCGCCTCGTCATTTGTCGAAGGAGACAATAGGATACTCAACGTCACAATATACCCATCAGAATTTGGGCTCCAGCGACTCCAACGGGAAGAGATCGAAGGACCGCCACGGGAAATCTTCGCCAGTAGCTCAAGCAAAACCGACCTTAACAAATTAACCTCTGATGATGAGGCGGGATCCGGTTCAGACGATGAAGTCGACGAAGACGAGATAAAGAAGGATCTGCTGAAAGAGAGCAACGGTGAGGAATTCGACTCGAAAGCCCTCCGTGCCTACCAACTCGACCGTCTCCGCTACTATTATGCCGTAATAGAATGCTCTTCCCTCAACGCCGCCAAATCTATCTATGACAATTTGGATGGGCGAGAATATCTCTCCTCAGCCAACTTCTTCGATCTCCGGTTCATCCCAGATGAAGTGACCTTTGACGAGAAGCCGCACGATGAATGCGACAAGCTACCGGATGCATATCGCCCAAACGAGTTCACCACCGATGCTCTAACGCATTCGAAAGTGAAGTTGACTTGGGACGCGGAGGATACCCAAAGGAAGGAAGCCCAGAAACGGGCATTTTCTAGAAAAGAGATCGAAGAAAACGACCTCCAAGCTTACCTAGGCTCCGACTCATCATCATCAGAAGATGAAGCGGATAATGAGAAGGCGAAAAAGGCAGCGGCTCTTCGTGCAGCGTTGGGTCTAGGATCTGAACCTGCTCCCTCGAAGTCGAAGTCGAAGTCGGAAAAAAAGGATAGAGATTTCAAGAAACCAGATGGAGAAATGCAGATCACGTTCACGGCAGGATTATCCACTTCTGGCCCTAACAAGTCCGTATTCGAGAATGAGCCTATCATTGAGGAGACTACGGCCGAGAAGTACATCCGACTAAACAAGGAACGGAAAGCTAGGCGGAAGGCTCGCGCCCAAGCGATAAGAGAAGGTAGAGATCCGGATGAAGTCGGACACAGCGATGAAGAAGGAGACAAGGGCGACGCAAAGGAAGCCGAAGACGGCGACCCATGGAACGACCCCTTCTTTGGCTCTGACCCTGAAGAATCCAAGCGTATAGAAAAGGAGTTGAAGAAATCGAAGAAGCAGAAGGAGCGCGAAGAGCGCGACAGGCTGAAAAAGGAATCTGACGCCCAGCGTGCGGAACTCGAACTCCTAATGATTGACGACAAACAATCGAATATCCGCCACTTCGACATGAACGAGATCATGAAAGCGGAGAAGGCGGCGAAGAAGAAGAAGGGCAAGGGAAAGAGGAGTAAGGGAGAGGATGTACCGGTTATACAAGATGATTTCAAGGTGGATACTCAAGATCCCCGTTTCTCCAAACTCTTCGAGAGCCATGAGTTTGCTATTGATCCCACGAACCCGAGGTTTAAGGGAACAGAGGGAATGAAGGCTCTACTCGAGGAGGGAAGGAAGAAGAGGAAGCATCAAAGGGACGAGGGCGAAGTGGATGGCACCGCGCCGGATAAGAAGGTGAAAAAGGAGAGGAGTGGAGAGGCAGACGGGGATATCAGCGATTTAAAGAAGTTGGCCGCCAGGGTGAAGGCGAGGAGTAAGAAGGTGTGATGATTGATGTTTGTTTTTGTTCGTCCTTTTCTTATAGTATATTCTCTTCGGGGGAAACATCAGGCCATCAAGACATAGTATAAAGTCCTATACCCTCAAATTGATCACTGATGCTTTATCACTTTCAATGAATCACTTCAACATGCGTATCCTCATGGTTCTCTTTGGGTGAATACAGTCGGAATCGAGAATGTAGTACCTGAGACCACGACCATACCACAAGGGCCCGTTCTTGCCTAATAGGGCTGCCTAGGGCAAACAGCATCTAAAGCAATATCAAAGCCCCGCCCACAGCCATTTCCTATCGTCACTTCTCCTCACCAAACGCAACTCAGCCCAACTATCTGCAACTCTCCCTCCACCATCAACTCCTCCGTCTAATCCGCAAACAATAACTTAACTACTCCCACAATATCCTTGCCAACCCTCTATCTGTTCAGGATATTCTCCCGCGTCCTGCCTTCTTCCCCATGGCCCCGGTCCCACCTCCACTGAAGTGCAAATACTTTTGGGACCGCGAAATATGGGAAGTTGTAGACATGATTGACCTTAAAGATTTTTTTTTAAAAATCGAGGCCCTCAACAATATGCAGTCATCGCTGCACCTGCAAGGTACTTGTCGAATGCGACTAATTATTTCAAGTTCAGAGGCATACCTGAAATTCAGGTGAATCACACGAAGGTTTTGGGTAAGGGGATGTCGTTGACGGTCCTGGAGCTTCTGTTGTAAATGGCGAATGTGAAGAAGCAGCTTGGGAAAATGGCGGTAGTTCTGGGAAGGGATGGGAGCGTGCCGGATGAGAGGCTAAAAGTTCAAATTCTCTAAAGATCGGGATTGTGGTTAAGGCACCGCCTGTTTTCTGGGATTGAGGGATGGTGTTAGGGAGGGGAGAATATCAGCAGGGAGGGGAGAATATCAGCAGGGAGGGGAGAATATCAGCAGGGAGGGGAGAATATCAGCAGGGAGGGGAGAATATCAGCAGGGAGGGGAGAATATCAGCGCTGAAGGGAAAGAAGCGGTGTATTAAGGCGTCAGGCAATCCATATTTCCTTAGTTTTTTCCAATTATGTTGGAATAATCCGGACATTGTTCGGTATCTGGTGCCAAAGGGATATGTCCCATCCGATGAGACTCAAAAGGTAGAATCAGTGACTGTTAGCAAGAAAACAGATCAAATCCCCTTCCGAATAGAACGTCTTGAACGCCTGGAAAAGGGGCGATGCTACCATCCTCATAAAACCCTTCCCACATTTTCAATAAGAGTACATGCGGCGAGCTCAACTCGCACCTTCAAGGGCCCATAACAATCGTGACCCGTCCATATGTCGACTGAAACAAAGCATTTACATGCTGAAGGATAGTGCTATTGACTTGCGTACTATACCCATGCGCCCAAGCACACACCTCACTTCTTCTGACTGTCTGCACGTGACGTAATTGCATCTACCGATTTAGATAGGCAACAGCATAGGAAGCGTCATAAGGCTTTTCGGGCTGGATCCTGACACCTTCGAGGCGGTCCAGTTCACCCATGTTACACAATGCCTCGGTGCTCAAAATATCTGTAGAGCAGACATTGCCGCTCAAGGTACTAGAGTTGGATCATGTTCATGCTTGGCAATTGCTCGCTGCCGTTGATCAATGTCTTCGATTGAACAACTTTATGCTTCTCACTGTGTATCTATTACAATGGAAAATAGATTCAGTCGAACCAGCAGCCAGACAACATATCTATATAATATAGCTTTGGCAGATTTTGATGCGCTATAACGGTTGGGTGACTACACTGCGCACACCTTCAGTCTTTTACGACTGACTGGTTTACATTAACCAATTTCGGGGTAGCTGACACTCTTTCACCAATACCCAAGAACACAAAGGCACTACCATCGCACCTTGTTCTCAGCGGTTCAACCCTGAACCACAACATGTTTTCCGCTACCAGTGCTCCTTGGAAGTCTGCAACGAAAAGGCTGAGGACTACAACAACGAACACCGCACCAGACACGCCACCATCTACAACCATTGAATGGCTTCTCGCTCATCGGACAGAACGTCCACAAGCGCAGAATACCGGCGTAACCCCACTCGACTCACTGTATCGAATGTATGAGTGCATTGCCTTAGACTATAATACAGGTCTCCGAACAGAAATTGAGTGGTTCTTCAACCGTCCAGACTGGGCTGTCTCCTCGATTCCCGATCCCAGAGACCCGGACACAGCACGCTATGCCATTCTCTCCGTGATTCCGCACTTCCTATTTGCGGCTTTCAATCGGCTCACAGAGAGGGGTTTACCTAGAGGGAGTCCCGTGATTATTATAAGTGACGAAATGGAAGACGAGTTGAGGGCTAGGCCGGTTGTGTTGGGAGAGATGCCGGGCTGGTGTGCGAATGTCCCTAAGCTTGAGAAGACGCTCGTCATTCCAGGCGCTGATGGAAAGACACCACAGGAGCCGGACCGCAGCCCTGTCACGGAACCAAATACTGTATACAAACCCCGTGACACCTGGCGTAACTGCACAGACCAAGTACCCTGACAGAACTTTTCAACTCGCGAACTTGTATTTCCTTTTCTCTTTACGCAACGTCTTACCTTTATCACATGATACTGTACATAGGAATCCAATCGAAGCTCCTTTGTTAGCTCTCAAGCCTCCCTATGTAGCCTCTCGTGACAAGCCCTCAGTTTCTGGAGAAGGACATCATTGTCCAACAGCCTTATGTTTTGTTTATTTAAGTCTGGTATAAAGCGCTAGTCACAGTTTTATGCCCATTATCATTTCAGGTTTTCGTATGGTAGGGAGCATAGGGCCAACAACCGCCAGGAGCTCAAGCCAGTCGTACTATGGAGCGTTAGGTCATACCTAGATGCAAGGCTGTCACATAATTGAGGGATAGATAATGCACACGCCTCTTATGTGGAAATTCCTGAAGAGACTTGGCAGGACTATATAATAAGAGATCGCTGCCCTCTTCGAGGGTTAGCGACTAGTTTTATGGATTACATAAGGATGAAATCTCAACGCTAGTTTACTATCTTCTGTTGTTCTAGACTACCCCTACTAGTCACACAAGCCTTACATGAAAGCAACCTAGTCCATTTGGCAAATACGAGACGTAAGCGTGCGACTAGACAAATCGCGCCTCATCGGCACGGCGCTAGTTCTAACTTTAAAGCTACACTGCTCTCCAAGGCTCCTACAACACTCTACCACCTCATTGTGAGAGGAGATGAGAACTACGGCCCTTCCAAATCATAATTAGTAAAATCCCCAAAACCCCGTAGTTTCTCCTTTCAGTCCTTTTTCACTAAGATAATCTGTCTATAACTCAATACATTATGTTTGGGAACAACGGAGGCGGCGGGCTCGATGCACTCCTCCACCGCTCACGACCAAGTCTATGGCAACAATTCATTAGAGAACCATGTGTATTCCTAGCGAACAAACTCTACAACTGGCGTCCAATTCTCCCATTCGAACCCATCAAACCCATCTCTGTGGTTTGCATCTCAGATACGCATAACAGCCAGCCAGTCATCCCCGCTGGAGAGATACTAATTCACGCCGGCGACCTGACGCAAAGTGGGACTTTCAAAGAATTACAAGCACAACTGGAATGGATTAACTCGCTACCGCATTCTTTCAAGATAGTGATTGCGGGAAATCATGATATCATACTCGATGATACGCACCTATATGGGTCAGATCCGGTTGCACGAGAATCGCTAAGATGGGGCGACATCATCTACCTCCATGACTCGTCCACAAGTATAGAATGCAGCAACGGTCGCAGACTCCATATCTATGGCTCCCCCCTAACCCCCAAACACGGCAACTGGGCATTCCAGTATCCACGCCACCGCGATGTGTGGAAGGACAAAATCCCCATAGACACTGACATCCTGATCACCCATGGGCCTCCAAAAGGGCATCTTGAGGATGCATACCATAACGGCTGCAAGTTTCTGCTTGACGAGGTATGGCGGAAAAAGCCGACGTTGCACGTCTTTGGACATATACATGTAGGCTATGGAGTGAAGTGGATCGATTTCGACGGTCTGCAAAAGGCGTATGAGAAGACAGTTATTGTAGGTGGAGGTGTTCGGAACTTGGTCAGAGTGGCTTGGGAGTATCTGAGTAAGAGGCTTTGGGGGCAGGGGACAGGCAAAGAGTCAAGATGTGTTATGATTAATCCTGCCATGGTTGGGGGGCTGAGAGATGAGTTGAAGAGACGGCCGATTGTTGTGCTTGTATAATGCTTAGAGTTAAATAGAATTTGAGCGGGAGACTGAAGAAGAAACGGATGCAGTCTTCATAATGATAGAAAATCTCTTCTTCAACTACCCACAATTCCGCCTCCCCTCAGCGACCTCAACCTCCACTTCAATGGCGGCACCATCCACCGGCTCCATCTCCAGGCCCTATTCACCACCTACTCCAAACTCTCACCCTCTTGAAATACCAAACACCGAACCTCAATACTCTCCCTCGCCTCCTTCCCCTCCCCCTCGGGATCCACAAACGCACTATGCGGCACGCGTCTCGCCCTTCCATCCAACTTACTATCAAAGCACTTAATCAACAACACCTCATCCGGCCTCTGTTCGCTCTTCCAATACCACCGATGCCTCTCCCCTGCTTTCACGCTCAGCGTCTCGCCCTGTCGATCCGGATAAATTAGCGGTACGGGCACCAAATCGTTTTCATCGACGCTGCTGGCTTCAGCCACTGCAAGTGGGTCGCGCTGGACCGTTTTAATGGGCCGCCAAACGTTTATGATTTGGACGCGGGATTTTAGAAGTTCAGGTGCGTCTTCTGGGAGATGGTAGGCTACGCGGTTTAGGGAGGCGCGGTAGGATTGGTCGACGTGGACGTATTGGACGGGGCTGCGCAATGTGCTGTTGGTGCGTAACTCGGAGTCCGGGGATGCGCGCCGGATTGTGTGGTCGAAGATGAAGACGCGGGTTGCGCCGGTGCTGTGGAGGGTGAGTAAGTGTATATTACGTAAGATGCGGTCTTTATGTTGCGGGAAGCAGGAAGAGAGAGGTATGATATGGGATGTCGTAAGCAACGAAGAAGGTTCCCACATACACATCCTTAAGCAACTTCTCTGTCTCTGCATAATACTCCGTCCTCAACTTCTCATCATCTACAAACTCCTTCTCATTACTCTCATGCCTCACAATTTGGAACCCATTCCCATCAAGCGTGAACTCTGCTTCCCGTCCTGCAATATCGTGGATGGTAATGGGCCTTGTCTCGAGGCGGCGGGTGAATCCTGAGGGGTTAGCTACGTAGTTTGGATCTGGAGGCGAGCCGTCGGCTTTGGGCTTGTAGTAATTTAGGGTAGTGTGGACGTCACGGGGTGCCGGGTTCTCTGAGAGTCGAGGGGTGGCTTGGGGGAGATGGGGGGTGAGGGTCGAGAGGGGATGTTGGACTGCTGCGGTGGCCATGGTTGATGGGTTGGGGGATGATAAAGGTATATGGAGAAGATATGGATCGGAACTTAGGAATCGAAAACAGCGGATGCTGAAGGCTACAGATAATCTTGAAGTCGAACTTGACCTTATATATTCCGAACTTGCTACTTTGTAGCACAATTGGTTCGTAAGCGGTTATACTTCCCCGCAGCACGCAATATTTCATTGTCGACGTGTGATTGTGTTGCATTTGTAATTATCTGCACAATTTTAACGCACCCGATGCATGCAAGTCCGATACTTGGACTTCAGTGATCAGATGTGGATGTTTTCATTGGAGTGGTTGGGAAGTTGGTGGTGGTTGATTAGAAATGCTGCCGCATGAATTCGTGCGCTGGAGGAAACTTGATATGATCGCGTGCAAGATGATCCTTTTCAGAGGGCCTTGTTTATGAAGGTCGAATGGTTGCCTACGCTCTTTGGAATAGGCCAGATCTTTTTTGAACGGCGGTATGGTTAGCTTGCTCTATTCGCCCGTAATACGTCCGTTACATATATCTAATAATCGGAGGTGATTTATGTCTTCCACAACAACACTTCGGACAAATTTTAGGGCTTATTTGAGCCCCTTAGACAACAACCATTTCTGTACAGTATGCTTTGTGAATGATATTCCCGCTGGTGGAATTTTCGGGGGCAGGACGCCCCCCCCCCCTCCCACCCCAGTCGTGGCTTCTTTTATCTTTCCAGAGTTCTGGTTCAATCCCAACATTCTCGAAATTAGGACGTCCTAAAGGTCGGAGTATCCTTCAAAGTCGGCACCTAAATCAAATAGGAACATGAATGAGTGTCGTAACCGTTGTACCGTCGTCGAGGACACTGATCTCTTCATCCAGCCTGTAACTTTTCCATTTTGGAATAAGCCTGGTCCAAACGTACCAATAAACAATACCGAAAACAATGCTACGAAAGTTTTAGCCGGAGTCCTACTCAATCTGGAGGTACAGAGCTCACATTCCCATGCCAACAACAGCATAAGTTGCATACCAAATCTCTCCACTGCTCCTCTTCTTCGCAGGTGGGAAGAATGGAGCAGCTAGCAAGGCTATACTTAATACAATCCGCAATAGAACTGCACCGACCCAAGCTTTGAAAGGACGTTTCAGATCAGGTCGTTTGTAGCGCAACCACAGCAGGCCGATAGAAATGGCAAGGGCAAAAATCTGCCCCGGATAGCCTTCTACATCTAGTATAAATGAATATACTTCTCCCGATGGCGGAAGCGTAATAACAAGAAGCGAGGGGATATAGTGGACAATAAGTCCACCCAGTGGAGCATTGAAAGGCTTCGAAGTCGAGAGATATTGGGAAAACGGAAGAAACCCTTGACGAGCGATTTCTTGATTAAGCCGTGCCTGCCCATTATCAGCCAAATCCAAACCCAATCTCATCCTCCGATCTTACTAAAGCAAACGTAACAACCATAACATTCCCCGCCCCGGAAAGCGCCACCGCAAACGGCAATATCTTCTTCCCAATAGTCGGCCCAAAGCTCCTCTCAAAGAACAGTGCGGCTATAAGCTCGCCACTATCCCGTATCTCCTCAAGCGGGACGACCATAAAATACGCGACGTTTACGAGAAGGTAAAGTATGCAAGACGTAACCAGTGCGGTAATCGAAACAGATTTAAGCGTGCGAACGGGATCTTTAACTTCATTGAGGACGTTATTCACATTGCTGAGTCCTGCGTATGAGTAGAATACTTTAAATAAGGCAGTCGATATAATCCCCCAATTCCAATTCGAGTCCGCCCAGAGACCGTTCCATTCTGGGAGCTGATGGCGGTTTCCTTTGGTGGTGCTGGGCGGGAAAGTTACGACGAATAGACCAGCGAAAACCATGAAAATAACGAGAGTGAGTTTGATCCAGCCCAGGATGTTCTGAATACGAATACCGAGCTTTAAAAAGCACCCGTGTATGACAGTGATGGCAGTGAGGAGCCCAACAGCTAAGCTTTTCTTCAAGAAATCGCTTCCTTCGATGTCGAATGCAAAAAGTGTGTATTGGCTAAACACAATACAATTGCTTGCTGTAAATCCAAGGAGCACAGCTTGCACAGCAATAAGCGTCGACGCCAGAAACCGCGGATTTCGATATGTGAATTCCAAATACACTTTATCTCCGCCCGAACGAGGTAGCATAGATCCATATTCGATGGATACAGCTAAACCACAAGCTGCAATGATGGCTCCGACGACCCAGAGAGTGAGACTGAGGCCAATACTTCCGACTGATTTTACGATGGAGCCTGGAGTTGCGAATATGCCGCTTCCGATGACGCGGGATATTACAAGAATGTATGCGCTTTTCCAGGTGATATTGCGCCCAAGAGTGGAGGTTTCGGGTAGTACGTGATTCTCGATTGCCCTGGGGATTTCTTCGTTGGATTGCGAGATTTCCTCGACGTCTCCGATGATTATTTTTGAGCTCCCGGTCAAGGGGGATGTGCGTGATAGCAACGGTTGCTCTTCATTAATGTTTAGGCTGGTCATTGTCTTCCAAGTAAGACAGAAAATTTAGGTAGGTGATTGCAAAGAATTTGGATAGAATTTGGATAGAATTTGGATAGAATTTGGATAGAATTTGGATAGAATTTGGATAGAATTTGGAGAGAATTTGGAGAGAATTAAGATAGAGAAGATAACGCCTCCTCCGTGGACTCCATTACTCCTACCTGCGCCGGCATGCATACAACGCGAAACCCGAGGAGAGTGCATGTAGAATTGTCAGCAATTGGCATCATCCGTCAGTTGGATGTCGACTGATGAGTACCATTATACTAGTGGAACAAGTGGTGAGATTGCGCACTGTGATTGGTGCTTGAACTACCCTGATGTAGTGGTACATTTCGCACGCAATCTGCAGGGTCGTTGACGAAGAGATAGTCGAAACACGCTGTAAATTTCTCCGTCTATCGTCAACTTCAGATAAATATTCTCACTGAAGATCTACGCTAGTCAGGTTAAGTATTATTGGAATTCAAGAGGTTTGTGAGATAAGTCGATAAAGAATTCCCGCCTAGGTACTTTTGACATGGAGCACGTGACATAAAACTGTATATGTATCACAGTCGCAAGAACTGAGTACGTCATGGTTGGAACAAGGGGAACATTACATCTGGTTGAGTGCAGGGCAAGGAGCGGAGCGAGTTTCTTGTGAGAAGGGATGAAGGGAATGTTTTTGTTGATTATTGCACCGATCGAGAAGAGGAAAGGAGACTATATACAAGGTATCAATTTCTCTGTGCTAAGCAACTATTTTCCACTATTCTTAGCAATGAAATAAGTACGAATTGACGAGCCAAGGATAGAAGGACACTGGGATGCGGGTCGAGATGTAAGATCAACTCTCCCCAATTTCAGCGTGGTAAACATGCAAGGAAAAGAACGCAACAATGGCCAAATAGTCGCGTTCTTAAAGTAATCAAAACAATCTCAGGCTCGCTTTGGCTCAGCCTCTAACAATGAACTGGAAAGACGACAATGGGTTCTTCTACCCCGGTATCAACTCAAAATCGAGTGATAATGACCGCGCATATGGCAGTTGCTCAGCTATACGCTTCCATATGGCCTAGATTAGCCCCAATGCGTGCTGAAAGCTCCTCATGTTCACAACAGCCCATATCCATAACCTATAGCGCAATACCACTCCATAAAATGGGCTATAGAAGGTATTGATATAAGACTTGGGTTTGGATATGTGCCACACTGCGTCAATCCGGGAAGTGTAGTCTCTGCCAACGAATGGCGCCACTCAAAAGCCAAAGGTGCTTCACTGAGTTCAAAATAATCGGTCGCTGGAACAGTCGTTGGTGGCTTAGGCGAAGGTGCGTCATTAGGTGAAACTCATCGGGCCTAGAACAGTCCCTTGCGGCTTGAACCATTCGTAGGAGTTCGTCTAGGAATGTACACTTGCAATGTATTTTGTCACATCAAGAACAAGGGACAATGTTATCACATGGTGTTTTGGGGGTGTTGTTAGTTTGAAGGTGTCGGCCTAGTTGGTTGTTAATCCTATCGTAACTCGAACGTTACCTTTGCCTTAGAAGAGACATTGCGTCTCCAGACATATCTCCGTGTAGTCATGCTCTCTCGCTCTTATTTGTTCTTAGTGAGCTAATAGAAAGGAGGGCATAAGCAGCGAAATTGCACTTAAGCAGGAATGTAGCATCCGTTAGATATCCAAACAGGGGCACATGGAAATATCAAAGGAATCCCGGAACAAGATGGCGTATAACCGATTCAGGTCGCGCAACCGTGGTGAGCTGCTAAGAAAACAGATATCTTGCCCTGGGAAGCCTCGCTGACACCGGATCGGGGAGGTGGGATTTAGGTATTTTGGTTTCACCTTTCACACGCGTTTGGCTCTCAGCCTCGAGGTCTTTTACTTTCCAACGTATCTTCTGAAAGTAGAATTCGGGTATCTCTGTTGCTAAAATGTGAGGAAGGGGATATGGATAACGGTGTCATCACGTGCCTCGGCTCGCTTTAGAGGGTACTCCTAAGCTCAAACCAATACTATCAACAACACCGGTTTCGACTTATGAACCCCTTAGTCAGTCCGTTAGCCCTCCTATTGGAAAGATCTAGGCCCAAGTTTACCGATCTTTAACGTACCCCACCAGTCCCTCATACTTATATCTCCCCAAACCCAGTAATAAACGAGTGAAAACCTAAGATAAATACAAAAAGAACATAACTCCAATTCATACTCTGAGACCTCGGGTGCGACACCACCGGTAAGAAGGTAAAGACAAATTCCAGCGCCACCATAAGTGCGTTAACGGGGATGTTACAACTCGGATGCACCTGAGCAATTGTCAGTCAGTCTTCATTAAAGATTGGGAATAGGGGTATATCCTACGAAAGCGAGGAAGTTCGAGAATGAAAGACCTTGGTCACGAGCAAACGCGAACAGTTGGGGAAAGGAGGTAGTAATCGAATCGATAGGGATAGAATGAACTTAATTGTGGTCGTGGTCGAGGTACCGAATTCAGATTCCATAGCATTGAGTAGAACCCGAATCCATGGTTGTCCGAATTTTGTGGTAAGAATCCAGGCAAATTGTCTCCCAATGTCCATATGATAGTGACTGCTATAACAAATCCCAGGGAGTAGTTCGCAATGTAAGTGATTACCATGGCTTTGGGGAGGACCCAAGCAGTAACTTTCAATTCCTCGGATAGGTGGCACGAGGAATCAGAGCAAATGAGTGTCACTATAGGACTAAGAATGTCAACAAGATTGACAGTTCTTTACTTCGGCAACCGTTGCTGTCCTCAAACTTGGTTCACACTGTTTTTGGATTTGATTTAGGAGCCATAATCCATAATACGATATAAAAGGCGAAAAAACCAACTACATGAAGAATCAGCGCAATTCCTTCGATTAGTGGAGGCTTCCTCGCGAAGACCGTATTCCAGACTATGACGAACATGGTAATGGAGATGCTGGTGAGGTACTACGCCAGCCCTTCACCGTGTATGATGAGCCATTCAAAGCAATTAGGCCTTGTAACTGTTGGGTAGTTGCAAAAGCCATAGTGGCCATCGCTGACTGCCACCCAATGACGCACCTCCACCTTGGAAATATCCAGTTCGCAGGGTTCAGTTTTAGATGAAAAGAAAGCACACCAACAATATAGCTAAGAAACTTCTGATGTTTCCTTGGAGTTGGTTCGGAAACCCAGTGGTATTGGCCTTCCGATGTAGGCGCCCTATGATAGATCAGTGACATCTGCACCAAAAATGCCGAAAGTTTTGCAGGGCTGACATGGACGACACCTAAGAACATACCGAAACAAACGGCGAGGAACATCCAGATGCTACCAGCAGTTCCTCCATTTCTAAGCGAAGTGCAGATGATACTGCAGTAGACACGCGTTCGGCAAGACGACTTGTTGGGAGGGAGGGCTACAGCATCAACTCACATCATAGAGGACTTCAAGGTGTTCCGGAGAATGACGGCGTAACTGAAGATTGACACAAATCCAAAGTTTCAGTTCAATTTCTTCTTAGCATGCCAGTGCATTGTTCCAGTTTTTATACGACAAGTGGTACTCACTCTCAGCTGTTGGAGCTTGCTCATACGGTCCATGCCCATTTCATTGTCCTCAGTGCCATATTTCTCATTCATGTCGCCTCAGCCACTCGTTAGAGCTGAGGAGATCAAGAGCAGCGTTGAGAGAGTCAATAACTGTATTGTTGACCATGAGGTCTGACCTTTCGTGAAGTATATATAGTAGAGCTGAGAGAGGGGCATATCTGTGTAACAGCTCGCTTCATGGATCCGAGTTGAGAAGGGTTTGAGACGATGCAGCCCTGCTGCACCCCACTATGAATGTACAGCCATCCTGGGGGGTGTGGAGTTTACATTCATAAAGGTGGTATTGCAGGCGAAGATAAAATTCAAGGAAAAAATATTGCAGTCAGATTATCAGTTCTAGGTGCTATGTTACTATTTGGTGTAGAAGCAATAGCCTTAGATGGTTCGTTTGCCTTCTTATGTACTGCTTCCGTACCGTCCAAATGCCTCGCTTTCACCAGTCGAGAAAGTAATCGATCCCGTCAGATACCGCTGCTGAGCCTACCGCCGCATGGTAGCTGAAAGGATACACATTCAGCTCAGTATCCCTAAGCGTAGGACTGTCCTTCAACTCATTATACAGCTTATTGCAGAGATCTGCCGTCTTCAATGAACTAAGAAAGGTCCTCCTCGCTTCATATGCTTCTGGCGTCTCTGTCCTTCTCTTCTGCGGAAACTGTTCGTAACCACCATAACTGAGTTGAAATGCAGGCTTCGTCGTTCCGTTGGACAAGTTATTTCCAGTCTTAAGAGGGCCAAGTTGGGAAAATATATACTCGTCATTCCAAATCAAGTACGGGGAAGCACTTAGGAAGACATCGAAAAGATCAGGGCGGACTAGAAGAGCATAAAGCACGAAGAGCCCCCCGAGCGAGTGGCCGTACAGCCCATCACGGTTGAACGTCACGCTGGGAAAAACCGTCTTGCGGATCCATGGACGAAGGACTTCGTCGAGGAAAGCGATGAAATTTTCGGCACTAGACGGGACGCCTGGTATATCGGGAATAGTACAGTTCGCACAGACTGGCATTTGGTAGTCGTAGTAACGGCCTTGTGAATAGGGGGAATCCGGAAGAATGTCAGGATATCCAACGCTCACTACAATGGTGTCCGGTTGAATAGAGTCGACAGGACGGCGCTTGCGAAAGGCTTCTGTGGCAGTATGGGCAAGAGCATTGCCATCAAGAACATACCTATATAGAAGTCCGGTCAATATGGTTTCGCACACATTAGCTCTATAAGAGTACTGAACCATGCGAAAATAACGAGGGATGGCCTACAAGGTATCAACAATGCTGTCAACGTTGGTCAACGTTCAATTCAATGGCCAAGAGATCTGGACTTGGTATTCCCAGGTACCATTGGTGATATTCCAATATGCGATATTGGGGAGAACAGTTGGGGGAAATGAGGTGATGAGCGGATGGAACGACCAAGTCCCAATCAAGGAACCGTTTGCCATTGTTAACAAAGAGCTGTTTGTGTATTCTCAAGCAATAGTCTGACCTGAGAAACTTTGAGGGTATTTATCCAGAGAGGGCTGTGTGCTCCGTACTATTTAAACATCCGCCAGAAAAAGGAATATAACTTCTGCCACGGCAATTGTGTTTTAGAGGAGCTGAAGAGACGATTTTATCTAAATAAGTTCCTAGCATCAGACTTTCAGGCTGTATGTGTGCCACATTCTCGGCCTCCATGAGAGTCAAGAACGTATGGCGGAGCGACACCAGAGCCCGAAGCTGTTTACGAGCCCCTTCAAAATGATGGATACGAGAGCCGTGGTTAGCGGTTTTATGAAGCGGGTACTAGATGGTGCAGCAATTCATGAGACACTCTTCCACCCGCCAGTAAACCCATCCTTGTGTCTGCAATCTATAGCGAGGACAACTTAATGTAACTGAGAGCCTATATATTACCAGATTTCAGCTACCTACAGGGCTTGCGCACAGTATAACATCTGTTAGAAATTTGAAGCTCTTAAGCACTGAGGTAAGTTCAAGGGGATATAGGAGGTGGAGTAGATAAATTAAAGATGCCTCACGAAATCAGCAAGATAAGAATACTGTTTACGTAATGTCGGAGAGCGGACAAGTTACCCCACAAAGCACGTGATCGCATATAACATTCGTGCACCTTCCGGTCCAACGACATTTGTTGACACCTGTATTAAACTTCGCTCCCTATTTCATACCATGAGAAGTCTTCAAGCACAGTATATTGGGTTACTCAATACAGCCGCTTCTCTTATACACCTGCCCAGATTGAGGATACTGCCACCAGCTCTTGCTCTCTAGACATGTCAGATGGTTCTAGTCTTTGAACGACACTCTATCAATACTCCAATTTTAATGCTCCACAGCAGGATGGCATCGCTCTGGAGGTAACTTATTCCAGTGATTAAGGTCCAAATTCACTCCTCAACTAACATACGGTATCCAACTGCAATTATAGGATATAACTCATACTTGTCAATTAAACAGAGATTTCCGCATGTTGACCCGTATTTCGTCATCAGAAGCTCTGCCTCTAGGATCGGACATGAGTTTCGAAGAAGAGACGCATTGGAAAGGCGCCAACCGCGGAGGATGAACCCACAAGACCTGGCCCTGGAAAACACCAAAGCGCTCTGGAAAATGCTAACAGCGGTCTATGCCTTCACTGTAGCGACGCTGACTTCCAAAATGATTTTATGCAAGATATAACTGGACTACGGATGAGGGAGGCTGGCTATCGAGGCGCTCTCATCGCATATCTCGGAGAGCGACTAGCTGTGCCGGTAAGTAATGGTTGCCCTTGTTGTGAAATTCTTAGCTCAGCTCAGTACGACACTGGTTTTCAAAAGGTAAATGATAATACGCGATACCAACTGCGAGCGTTTTCTTATTTTACACTCTCAAACGGAGCCAGTTTTATTAGTCCTCGGAAATTGGGATTGCGTATGCCTTCTCGTGCTACCCGCTCCAGTCGTCAAAAATCAAACCTATTCGGCTCGACAAAATTGGAGAAAAAGCCGTCCCTATACTATGCTTTAATACTACTACAAGGTCTGTCATCTATATCAGCAAGCAGTAGTAACTATTATAGCGGATGCAGGGAAAGACGCCGATTCTTAGCTGCCAGGCGTTGGCAGGATACTCCGAGCTCGTCAGCGGACAGTTCAAATCGGACAAGTGCTGCTTATTAGCCCACCAAAGCCTCTAAGCTCCTTTGTCTCTAGATCTAAATGGGCGGCTAGGGCTTGGATGCTTCAGGAAGATGTCTTATCTCAGCGGAGATTTATCTTTACCTTGGAGCGGGTTTATTTCGACAGTGGACGGTCATACGGCCTGAAAATTTAGCCTTCGACATTTACAAAGGCTTTGAAGGCACCCACTGGTCTTTGATTTTCTCTGGTCAGACAAACATTCCATAGTACGAATTAGACCAATTCAAGGTGCTGGCAACTAAGTACACTGGACGAGACCTTTCGCATCCAGAAGATTCAATGAGGGCCTTCGAAGGAATGACACAGTCTACTACTGCGCCAGGGTGATGGAAAGCCCCCGTGAGCCACCTTGGGGATATTCCCTTCTCCTCCCAATACAACTATCAACCGCCTTTGCTTTTCCGTCATGATCCTGAAGACCCTAGGGTGTGTCGAAGGCCAGCTTTCCCTTCCTGGTCTTGGGCTGGTTAGTGTGGTAAAATTGATTGGGAAAACACTGACTGTACATTCCGAAAGGTATGGCTGGAATATGATACTGAGGTGCTTGTAACATTTCCAGATGATACATGGAACCATATGGGCAGAAAATCCTCCTAGGTTTATACCCCAAGGCTGTCCGTCTCGATGTCCGAATTATATCTCCCCACTTCATCTCAGTCAGTGAAAAAGCAGAAAATTTTTTAATCGGCTCTGGTACCTGGGATATTCTCAACGTATACATGACAATAGGCTTGAACGATAAGGGCGAGCTATTGGACCTCTTACATAAGGGTACATTCAAGATTGCGTCAGTAGGAAATGGAAAATTCCTACTGATTGACCACGAGGGGTACAGCACTCGAGTTGGAGTCGCTCCTACACCTCCCAGCCCTTCGGTTTAGAGTTTGGACGGGCAACAATGGCATACCGAAGCAACGAATTCGACTAACATAACATCAAGCTCGGCGTATCTCTAGGCCATCTGAAGGAACCAGCCTAGGAATGTTAGAAGATTACCAGTTAAATATCTGGTTGTCAATTGATTCAGAACTACGATATGGAAGGCCAAAATGAGTCTCATCCTCGTTACCCCCGCTCTTGCACCTACAGAAATAATCTGAAAACGCGTTACCATCTTTGGATCGTTGGAACCAAAAAGATCCCCGGGGACATTTCTGCAGATCCTTTTTAAAAAGAAGGTCATCCATCCCGCTTAGACCGCTCGTCAATGACATGAAACTATTACGAAACAACAAACAGAACGAGGATCAATAAGAGCTGTACTTCTAATACACCCTTCTCCAGTACGCAGTTTCAAATTAACTGCTCTTGACGCAAACTCCACTGCAGAAAGAATGAGGAGGTGGTACTCTTTTTATGGTCACAGGTGCGGATATTGGGACCCGCGCTCTATTTAGCGCGCCGTTGTGTGTATATCGGTATAGGTCTTCCAGCCAAGGCGTCATTCCACGATTTCCCCGTTTCTCAATTCCCAAATCTCGAGTCTTCCTTTTCCTCTTTACCGCGTTCTTTGTATACAGCCGACTTGGAGACGCCACTCTTCATGAGACTCTAAAGGTATTTTTTCCTTCTCTTACCAAAGCTCCTTGCTATATCGAAGCTTGTGCTGTTTTCCCCTATATCGAGTTAATCGTCGTATGAAGTGCATATGAGATCACTCTATCTTAAAGCGCGGAGCGCTATTTTCGACGCGGAGTCTTATCTGCATATACAAATGCCTCACTCTCGAACTTTCAAGTCATTGATCATACTTCATACCCCGACTCCCAGGCGACAGAATGTTACATTGAGAGTGCGGCTCGCTTTGCAGCGCTGTGGACAACGCAGGTTTGAGTCTGTCATTTATTCGTCCAGATGACACAGGCATGCTTACCTGGATTTCACATCTCACAAGAGTAAATGATCATCTACTTGACTGTTTGACGACTGTGGTTCGTCAACTCTATATTGAAACTCGTATTAGCCTGAACTGGACCGGGTAGTCACTGGAACTCCATCAATTCATTAATTCCCCACCGTGAGATGGAAAGAAAAGTGTAAGCTCTCGTATCTATTTTTTTGGGTGAAGGTGCTGACTATTTGGTTAGAAGTTGCAATCGTCCAAGTGTATGCCTCTGAAGGATACTCTTCTCAGGGCCCCGAACAAAAGTCCCGTTGGCGCACCCCGGATTTTCATTTTAATTAAGCTTATCTCAACGTACATTGCATCCCTGCATACGGCAACATAAATTGCAGAATCAAAGCTCCGAGTGATTGGGATGCCGCCACTTAACGGAGATCTTATACAGGGGCTGTGTATAACACGCCAATACACGTGCTCAAACCGATGGGAAAAGTTCCCGTCAACTCCGGAGAACTGACCCCCTAACGTAAAGTATGCTAAGATTCTGACCGTTTAGAAACAATCCACTTCTATATGAAAGTCATCAATTCAATGGGTTGGCGCTTATCCGCTGAGGGACTCCTGGCTGATCACATCTACTTTGATGATCTGCACTTGCAGTATCATGAGGTCGGACAAATCACTGAGCCCAGGACCACGAGTTCAGGCTTTGATAATTGCTAAAGGTAGAGTCCCCACTCCTGAAAGCTCTGCAATCTTAACTTGACTATATTGCCCCAGTGGATCATTTGAGAGTGATGAGTGCTCCGGTATCACCACTGGTTAGAAGATTATCGCCTCTAGCAACTGATCTTTGGTGCCTTAATCAGGCTTACCTTCCACTTTGGGGTCGGAACTTCTTCTAGAAACCATTTGATATGTTCCTACCGGGGAGAAAGGCCGATATAATTTACCAGAGAATGCGCAGGGGAACATGTACACTGTTCTTCTTCTCGCCACTATCTGTGGCAAGTTCTGCAGGCAGTCTTCATTACACGGGTGCACATGCTCCTAGGTTGGGTACTAGCACCTGAGTCTCTCGTTTATGAAGGCGAGAGCTATGTACTGAGAATTGTGGAATAACGGCATATACTGCCCCAGGGTATTGTACTTCTTAGAATGGTAATCACGGGTATTGCCCTCGTTCTCAGATCTTGTCCAATAGTTGTGGCTGATAGATTGCCCTGGACAGGTTTGATTCGTTACGGAACAGTTTACCCAAAGTGCGTACCAAGAACATCCATAACTTTCTCGTCTCACAAGTTTCTAGAAACAAGGATGTCCGCATGGAAGCGCACAGATCCCCGCAATCTTACCCCAGATCAATCCACCGTGGAGTAAAATCTCATCTACTCTTCATTAGATGTTCAGAACGGCTTGCTTCTTCATTCCCGACGAGCCGTAGCTTTCCTGAGTTGAATGGATGCACCCCTGGCAGTTCGATGTCAATTGGTGGGTTTTGCAAGGCTCGAAACGATATCCCCTCCCGTTGGGTTGGAATGGGGCAGAGGACTTGATGTATAAAAGGATGATTCCCCAAGCTACTCCAACATCCTCACCCATCAACATTGCATCTTTGACTCAGTCAGCATGTACAAGAAACTCGCCCTTGCCTCTCTCTCCCTCTTCGGAGCCGCCCGCGCTCAGCAGGTTGGCAAAGAGACCACTGAGACTCATCCTAAGATGACCTGGAAGCAATGCACTGGCACTGGTGGAACTAGTTGCACTTCCAAGAGCGGATCCATTACCCTCGACTCTAATTGGCGATGGGCTCACGTGACTGGCGGTTACACGGTGAGTGCTTTGGACCTTCGGCCTGCTATTCTCATTCTTATGCTGATCTAATTTAGAACTGTTATACCGATAACACTTGGAACACCACCTCCTGTGCCGATGGTGCCACCTGCGCAAAGAACTGCGCCATCGAGGGAGCTGACTACTCCGGCACCTATGGTATCACCGCTGGCAGCGATGCCTTGACCCTGAAGTTCGTCACCAAGGGCTCATACTCGACCAACATCGGCTCCCGTACCTATCTCATGGCCTCCGACACCAAGTACCAGATGTTCAACCTCATCGGAAAGGAGTTCACCTTCGATGTCGATGTCTCCAAGCTCCCTTGTGGCTTGAACGGAGCTTTGTACTTCGTCGAGATGGCTGAGGACGGTGGCCTGAGCAAATACTCTGGCAATAAGGCTGGTGCCAAGTACGGAACTGGTAAGTCAAATCAGTTCTGAGTGTATTAATCTCTCTAACATTAGGCTAGGATACTGCGATGCTCAATGCCCTCACGACATCAAGTGGCTCAACGGTGAGGCCAACTCTGATGGCTGGGTTCCCTCCGATAACGACAAGAATGCCGGAAGCGGCAAATACGGCAGCTGCTGCCCAGAGATGGATATCTGGGAGGCTAACAGCATTTCTACTGCCTACACTCCTCATCCCTGCTCCGTCTCTGGACAGACCCGATGCACGGGTACTGATTGTGGTGATGCTAATGAGCGCTACAACGGTGTATGCGACAAGGACGGCTGCGATTTCAATGTAAGAACCGAGCTTCACCTCCTGCATTTCAGACACTGACCCCTAAATCAGAGCTACCGCATGGGTGTCAAGGATTTCTACGGCCCGGGAATGACTATCGACACCACGAAGAAATTCACCGTCGTCACTCAATTTATCGGCTCCGGCTCCTCTCTTTCTGATATCAAGCGATTCTACGTCCAGAACGGCAAGACGATCGCCAACTCCGAGTCCACCATCCCCGGCGTCACCGGCAGCTCCATCACCGAGGAATTCTGCAACCAGCAAAAGACCGTCTTTGGCGACACCTCTTCCTTCAAAGCCAAGGGCGGCTTGAACGCCATGGGTGCTTCCCTTGCTCGGGGCCACGTTCTCGTCATGTCGCTCTGGGATGACCATGCGGTCAACATGCTTTGGCTCGATTCTACTTATCCTACTGATAAGGACCCTAGCACTCCCGGTGTGGGCCGTGGCACTTGCGCCACTGACTCTGGTAAGCCCGAGGATGTGGAATCCAAGAGCCCCGATGCTGCGGTTGTCTACTCTAACATCCGCTTCGGCCCAATTGGATCTACTTTCACGGCCCTTTAAATGGTGATGGGGAAGTTGGATTATGAATATGGTAGTAGAATATAGTGGATGGATAAAATGTTCGTAGAGTTGTGTATATGGGATGAGTGTCTCTCGTTACAATCTCTTCGGTTCACTGTGTATATTCTTTCGAGATTGCAAGTACTAGGAATCGAATTTTAAATCTGCAGAAAATACTATTAGAACCTCTTCGAAATTCCGTGAAAAGGATTAAGTACTCTAGACCTTTCCTGATTTAGATTCTACCCTAGGATACCCCTTTTCGCTCTATAGTTTAGCGTATAGGATCTTCTGGGTCCGCATCTCTCTATTAGAAGGTTCGCGACCACTTCCGTAAGCCAAGAGATAAGAATCATTTATAAGGAATTTAAGAGATTGTCTAAGTGTTCTAATCGTAAATCAGCCAATATTTTAAAAAAGAAATCTGCTAGAACACCTAGCAAAGACATTTTATTAAAGTGCTGAACCTCAGGACGAAACCTAATTCTAACTCTAATACATTCCGAAGAGGACAAGGTATTCTTTTTTTCAAGAACCCGGTCTCCACCGATGTCCGATGTTATAATATAGAAGAATCTCACTCAATCCTGCCTCCCCCCTATGCTATTCCATCTGATATCCTCTAGGCACGCCTTGCTTCGGAACTTCCACCACTTTCAAAAGGTGAGCCCACACTCTCTCACTCAATGAAATAATATTCAAATATTCACCAAAATCTTTGAAAATCTAACCTGCCAGATGCCCCAAACACCACGGCCTTCCGCTCAAGGTTCAAGACATACCAACACAGATAGAAGGGCGGAATAACAATCGAACAGGTGCTGTTCTCGAACTCTACACACATGCAATAAGGAAACTGCTTTGTACCCTTTTGGACAACGTTGAATACGGTTCCTAGATGATGGAGGTTGTATTTGGCAGAACGGAAGTGCTCATGATTTTGTCTTCGGAAAAATGAATGAATTGATTGTTTGTCTGCAGTCAAAGGAGTGACAAACATATATACATGAGATCATGTGATTACAGGACTCATGGGAGGAGCAGAAACATATAGTAGTATATATAACGTTGCCGCTACGCAGTTTGGCAAACCTGCTAGAAGATTCTAGCATAGCGAGATTGCCATTCCAATACTAGACGGTTCCCAGCATGTAGGACGTATGCTGGCAGGTGAAGCGGAGCGATCCGACGTAGTACATGTTATAGGATAGGGTGCTTCAAGTGTGTTAGCGGGAACGATTTGGGGTAGTGGGAGTTGAAGTGGGTATACGCGAGGTTATAGTTTTAAGGTGTAGAGGCATAGGATGCTAGAGTGTCAGGATACGTCCGTGCGATTCAGGTTAGGTGAAAATAAACGGCTGTACCTGTTGAAATGGAGCTCTGTTGTAAATTTTGCTGAACGAGGAGACGATTTCGCTTTGGGTCGCTTTGGCTTTGGCGTTGATGGCAGTCTTTTATACGATCGATAAGGACAGCAGAGTTACGATGTTAATGGATGGGAATTTTAATTCAGGCGGCGGAAACTTTTTTTATAAAAGCAATCGAAAAAGCGCGATAGCTTCTCAGACAGAGTTTCCAAAGTGTAATGTAACTGGAAAGTTCTCTATGCTCTAGTGAAATGAATCCTGTGTAGACCACCATTCATCCCTCCGCCATTCTCACTTACACCGCCACATGGAAATCTCTTTAACCCTCACAATCACTTTCATCTCTACCACTCAGCAAACGCGGTGATATACGTGTGCCTCCGAGATCGCGTCATCAAATGCCAGCCCTTCAAATCGTGATTCTAAATACCTGTACACCTCATCCTTATATCTTAAGGAAAGGGTTGTATACTTACCCTACATATCCCTTACCACTCTTACCCTTCTTACTCTAAGAAGAAAGCCCCACTACATCTACAGCTCTAAGAACCCACCAAAATGTGCAAAGAACTCCTCCAATATCTCTCCTGCTCGCACACCAAGCGCATTTGCATCACGCCATGCACCTCCCTCGCCTCTCCCCTCCCCTTCAACAAAAAATCCTCAAAATCACCCGGCGACGTCACAGAGGAATGCCCCTTCTTTTCTCAGCAGCATCTCCCGCAGTCCCGCTACCCGTGTCTCGGATGTTACTTGAAACCCGAATACGCTCGGAACAGGCAGGCATGGATGGCCGGATATGCAATGCAGCATCCAAATACCAAGATCGAGGATGTTGAGCGCCTGTGCGGCATCGGAAAGATTCCGGAGCGCGTGGGACTAGTAAACGTTATGAGGGAAATGGATGGTATGACTCTAGATGGTAGAGACGGTGCAGTGACTCTGAGCGCCGCAGGTGGATCGGATAGTCCCGTTAGCCCTGTAAGCAGCACATTAAGCACAGCTGGCCTCGGAGTTCCTATGAGCTCAAGGAGTGCGATTAGTCCAGAAATCCTCTTGCCCGATACGATGAATGGTGAGAGCTTGGTGAGTCCTAGGGGTTCGGTTCAACGACGATAATGAGATATTGACGGTGACGAAAAAGAGTAACAGTGAGTTTGCCTGGCTGGAGCCGCCGCCAACGTATGAGGACACTAGAAGGATGCCTACCTGAGTCTACTGGATAATATGGGCTGATGTTTCTGGTAACTTAGAGCTTGATGATACCTAGCGCTTTGAGAGACGGATATGCTGATACACTGAAGAAAAGAAAACACTGTGACTGTATACTTTGTTGATTGAGTAGCATCAGGCTTGATAGCGGGAAGCAAACAAAGAAGAGCTTATACTCTTTTTACAACACTGAGAAGTAGAGATATGGGCAATGACATAGGATACTGAGAACTCTAGGTTGGAAACTTAGAGACCAAGAGAAGGCTAGATGTAACTTTGCTCTAATAGAAGGAAATTATTATTAACCTCTATTCAAAGTTTGCCAGTGCGCGTGATATGCCGGAATGATCCTGTTTCCGGATAAAATATGAGGCTATTGCCATGAGACTAACGTAATCAGCTCGTGTCCATTTCATCACCGCCCTCACTCTCTTTTTCCACAGTTTCCTTGACCCCATCAAGGAACGCCTTAACGGCATCTCCACCACCAAGAGGCATACCGCCTCCCCTCACATACCCCTCATTCTGAACATTGATCTTTAAAGCTGCACTGATGTTCGGTAGACCACCATCCCTAAGAGCCTGCGTTAAGCTGCCTAAGGACTGCCTCATCTGCGGAGATCGTAGAACACGCTTCAGAATATCCTTCTTCTGCTCCAGAGTCAAAGCCTGAATAGCAGCTTGCGCAGTCTCAGAATTGGGATCCACCTCAGCCAAATCATCGATTTCTTGGGCTAAGAGAAGAATCATCGGGGGAAGGTGGGAGCAGAGTGTATCGATGAACGATGCAGAGGCTTTGTCGATAACGGGAATGGTAGTGTTCGGCGAGAGAAGGTCTAATAAGGTGGTAAAGTTGTCAGGTTGTGCTGAAGCGCCGCTCGACATATTACCCCCTTTGAGGGAGTTCAGGAAGTTTTGCACCACTGATGCTGCATCCGTGTTTCCTGCGCTGGCGCTATCACATCATCAGCATCTTTCTTGATTATAAAAAATAAATGGTGACCAAATCGGACGCCGTGGCTGCATGGTCTAAGTGGTATGCATTTCGTTTCTTTAAAAGTACATGAAGCAAATGTCCGCTGGTGTATAACCTGTAGCACCAGAACGCCTCACCGGCTGCGCCATACTGAAAGCCAGTCTTTTATTCTCTCGACTTCGCAGAAATGCAGACAGTGCCACGACGTCGAGGGTTTTGCGGAGAGAAAAGGAAAATTGTTAGGGAAGGGAACCACCTACGCTCGGCCACCATCAGCACCGCCCTCTCTGGCGTCCTCTCCTTCCTCTCTGATATCTCCGCCTGTGGCGTCAGCACCAGCTCCGCCAGTGCTACCCGTTCGGTCCCGCGCAACTGGCTCGTCTACATCCATCTCGTCCTCATCTCCGCCACCACTGGGTCCACCACGATTGGAGACCTGAGCCATTTCCGCTTGTACGTCAACTTCATCGCCCGCGAGCATCATATCCACGATCTGTCCGATCTTTTGATCTCTCTCGCTAAACCAGTTGGGGTCGCCCTTGGGATGCTGGGACTTTGACTGTAGCCAGAAAAGGTACCGCTGCGAGCTTGAGCTGAACTTGAGGACGAAGATGCGGCCATTTGTGGGAGAACGGAGGTTTTCTGAGTCGGCACCGCTGTCTGGAGATGTGTATGGTTGGAACGATCCGTCGCCGGGAATCATGATGAGATCGAGCTCTGGATCCTCGACAGGAGCAGACCGTGGCCGCCAGCAGAAGTGAGTGAAATCTGCTGGGTGTTACTTTGTAGATTAAAATACAAGTTTCCGTCTTACCATCTCCAAGATATAGGTAAATGAAGCCTGGTGTTTGATCTGGCTTCACGGTGCCACTGGACTGTAATCAGACGTCAGCGACAGCACATATACGGAAATAATATAGCGACGGACCGTAAGCTCACATCGGCCAGCCTTGAATGTAAAAAGAGGTTCGATCGACATGGTGAGGGTTATAAGAGAGTCTGTACAGAGTGTGATGCTCGAATGTTTGATGAGGCAGCCTGTGAGGTCAGTCGCGGAGGGTCGCCCGAGAGCTTCCGTGGCGGTGCACGCTAGCGATGTAAGCCGAGCGCCACAGCACACATCGGTCATTATTTTATCCGACAGGCGGCCACGAAGTTAATCCGCTAATCGCACACATCTTAGCGAAATCCAGCACAACAACCATCTCGACGACCACGACAATACGAAATGGCGGCCGCGCAGGAACCGACGACCAAGAAGTACTCCAAGGGTGAGCGGTCGATTCCGCATCATACCCAGAAGGCCAGCAAGTACTACCCGGCAGAGGACGAGAGTGCCCCCAAGAAGGTACGTCGACAATCAGCGAGGAGAGCAGTCAGGAAATGCATGCAGCAATTGGGAGTGTATAGGCAGATTGACGATATTCGAGAGCCTGGGATTCTGCCGTCGGAAGCTGCTCTCTGGAATTGTGAATTTGAACGTCAATACTGACTCCGAATACCCAGGCTCGCAAGACCCTCCGCCCGGCCAAGCCCCGTTCTTCTCTCCAACCTGGCACCGTCGTGATCCTTCTCGCTGGTCGTTTCCGCGGCAAGCGTGTTGTCCTCCTCAAGCACCTTCCCCAGGGTGTTCTCCTCGTTACCGGCCCCTTCAAAGTCAACGGTGTCCCTCTCCGGAGAGTAAACGCCCGTTATGTCATCGCGACCTCTACAAAGGTGGACTTGAGCGGTGTAGACGAAGCTGTGCTCACCAAGGCGAGCGAGTCCGGTTACTTCACCAAGGACAAGGCCGCTAAGAAGACCGGCGAGGAGGCTTTCTTCAAGCAGGGCGAGAAGCCCGAGGTGGGTTGAATTGCGCGATTCCCGACATGAGCAGGACTGATTTATTATACAGAAGAAGGAGACTTCCCAGGACCGTGTTGCCGACCAGAAGGCCGTCGACAAGGCCCTTCTCGCTACCATCAAGAAAGAGGCCCACTTGGTTGACTACCTCAGCGCAACCTTCAGCCTCCGCAAGTCCGACAGGCCACATGCCATGGTTTTCTAAGCGGGTAGATGGATGAACGGCGTTCCTTGTGTATGGGTTGAAGGGTACTTTCGGCATGCTGCAGCCATAATAGCAGACCTTCAAAATACAAGTTACTTCGGCACGGCAGATCATTTCCTGGAGGGTCCAGTCTGCATTTGCTTTCCCAGCTCTGTACCAGCACACAATTCGACGACGATCCGAAAGTGAACCTGGGTGCATGGTATAGACGTGATGTCCTAATGGCACTCCTTATGTCTTGAGCATTGTGTCCCCTCCCAGGCTGTCTGGTATGCTAACCCTGTGACGCAGTTCTGACGCGGCAAGTGTAATAACTTCAGGCATCGTATCACACAGTTTAGACGAACGAAAACTATCTAAATCGCATATATCCAGTACAGATATTACTAACCACCCAGTCAAAAAGAGCCGCAATCATGAACCATCCCGCCCAAAACGATCCAAAAGAACCATACCGCAACACCCGATTCCACCAAGGACAATCAAGCCAGCCTCAGAGCTACTTCTTGCCTCTCCCCTTGCTCATCCTGTCCCTCACCCTCGATCCAATTCCATTAGCCGCACTCCCAGCCTGATCAATCACATCATGCTTATCCATCTCCTCCCCAACGTCCTTCACAACATTACTCCCCTTCAAACTCGTCCCATGTACCCAATCCAGCATCCCCACAGGCCCAAAATTCCCCTTCCCTTTACTCATCATATGCGCATCGGTCCTTCTCGCCATACCCCGCAGCATAACCGTAGACGGCAGCACCGTGTACCCGGAATATGTGAATAGTTCCTCTAGGGAGAAAAGGGCGAGCAGGATCAGGTAGGTGGTGATGTGGAAGCGGAAAAGGATGGCGGGGAGGTAGAGGGGGAGGAACTTGTGTAGAAGAAAGCAGATGGGGTGGTCATAGGCGGCGGTTAGGGAGTAGGGTGTACAGGGGAGGGTGTGCGCCCATGTGAGGTGGTAGTGGGTTAGGAAGGGGATAGAGGGGGAGTGGAGAAGGCCGGTGTGGATGTAGTATGCGAGGACCTTAATCCCCTATCAGCTCTTCTATTCCCCGGTCCCAGGTAGATAAGTTAATGTAGGTTTAGTACTCACATTTCTCCCCACATACCCAACAACAAGATGCTTGACCATCCCCCATGGATTCGGCAAATGATTCACCCCCCATTTGCTACCCTTGATACTTAACAAACTCCGTACTCCCAATACCTCCGTAGCAACCCACTCCAACCCAACCTGCACCGCTATACCCAGTACCACATTAAGCACGCTCCATCCTAGCACCTCGCACACCCTCCCTCCCCTTCCCCCTCGGCCTCTCTTGCTTCCTGGTAGCCCCCTCTCCCCCTGCGCCTTAACCTCTACAGCCAAACTTGGCAGCAGGAGGTCGAATGCCAGGAATAGCAAGGAGGGGAGAAGGAAAAGGATGAGCCGGATTAGAGTGGTACCGTACAGCTCGATGGAAAGTGGGGAGTGGGTTAGGGCCAGCGTGGTGTAAGTTAGCGATACGAAGGCGAGGTTTAGAGTTGTGGACCAGGATGAAAGGAGGGGGAGGGCTAAGAGGGCTGTTAGGGGGGTGCTGAGGGCCGTGAGTATGGACATGTTGGATAATGGTTGGAGAAGTCGGCCGGGGTAGGAGGTTGGTTGGGAAGGTTGTAGGAGAGAGATGATTTTTGCCTTGAGGAGGGGTGGTAGAGTGTTTAGAACAATGGGCAGTGGGTAAGAAAAAGTGCCCTGTGTAGGTCGTAATAAGAAATGCAGTCCCTTGCTTTTGGTTAGGTTAATGTATTAGGTTGGGAGATGCGTCGTTTGCGTGGCATCGGAATCTTTTGGTCTGGGATTTCAGGGCTGAAACTTGGTGTGTTGATGTGAGATGATGACGTAGATGAGGAGGCTTGTTTGGTGTTGAGCTGTGCCACAGTTCTTTGCGGACAGGGACAGCAGGTGTGGCAGTGCGGTTTTTTATATCGAAACTGAAAGAGGAGGGTTTAAGGATTGAATAGCAAACGTAAGATTTGAAGTTTTCGGGTGGTTTGTAGAATAAGATTGGTGCTTAATAACAAGCTAGATTTCCTGATACGCTCTGAGAGATGTATGCATTGATCATCCAATGAAAAGAACAAGCACAACCCTACTAACAGAGAATGGACAGAAGAATATAAACATAGAATTGAAACTGAAGAAATTGGATAGTACGAAAGAACGGGATAGGGGATGTGCACTACATCGAAATGCCCTTCAGATTCAGTATTGGATAGGTAGTCTTACGATATTTGCAGCTTCAAACCAATTCCCCTCCAAGCATGCACCATTCAGAAAGGTAACAACTTGCCGAGTAGAGGATGCTCCTTTTCTCAACAGATAGACATGCATCCGTGGTATCATGATGAGTTGATGAGGGAATTGGAAAGACAACTTACCGTCATCATCTTGCGTTCTTGTTTGTAGGGGGGAGTTAAGGAGAACGGACACGAAGAAACCGTCCGTAGTAGTTTAGAACGGCGTGGGAAGATCAATGCACTAAACTGTGACATCCTGCTTTATTCTGCAAGCATCGCGTGTTTCCTGTGCAAACTGCAGCGGAACATGATGGGAAAAGTGGAAAGGTGAGTTGTCTTGCATGAACGATTTGGAACGAGAAGATGCTCTACCAATTGGGTCCATGGTGTTCCTAGCAACGCGCACAGGGCGTTTGGGGTACAGCGGGCCAGTGATGGATGGGTATTTTGGAGAGAGAGAGAGAAAGAACAGTATAAATTAACAGGAAAACGTCCGAATATGGAGTGCACAAGATAATAGAAATCACTCAAATCGTTACAGCTTCCTATATATGGTGCGCTATATAGACTGTCGTAAGACATCGTTTACTCACATGCGACCAATCAGAGGGCGAGAATGCAGCTAACGAGGCCCGCGCCGCTCGCGACAAGGGTGCCTCATGGCCGCCCTCACTTCCCCTAAAGGTTCACAGTCTGTGCGCCTAAGCAGTCCCCCGTGCTTCATTTTGCACGACTTCACCTGTCCACCTGCTCTCGAGTTCTCCTCTCCGCCACAACCCCCTCTGCTTTCTGTTATGCGGTCACTGTTCTGAGCGGCCGCAGTCTGCTATTCGCTCTGCAATTCTGTTTATCTTCTCAACAATTACCATGTACTAATCAACGACATCCTACAGATTCGCAGCACCTCAAATTGCGATACCTTGAACGCTCACCGGGATCTCGTGTCACATTGAGCGTCGACCAATTCTTATAAGCCGTATTCCGCGATATAGGCAAAATGAACGGCCAACCACATCATCGCAGTCCGGTCCCTGCCGTTCCTCAAAATGCCCTATTATCGTTACCACAAGACTCGCAGTCACGTCGTCCCGTTTCGCTGCAACTTCCGATGAACACCGAACCTCGAGCCAAAAGACGTTCGGCCAACTATGTTCGCAACCCGACGGCGTCTCCCGAGGTCATCTCCAACTTGATTGATTCTCTATCCCAAATTTCCGCTCCCGCGCATAACCACTTCGAGAACTTCCCAATCATCAATGGCAGTGTCTCCTCTCCAGTAACTCCGAATGCTCTCCAGACAGAGTTTGGGAGGGACTCCTTGGCCACGAGCCGAGGCAGCAGCACGGACTACATTGCCTACCGTCAGTCTCTGAAGGACAATGATCATTTGGTTGCAGACGACGGAGCGGAGCCCCCTGTCATTCGAATGGCGAAACCTCCATCCGGCTTCTCCCCTATAACGGCGCCCAAGAAGAAGGACAAGGACAAAGACAAGGAGAAAGAGAAGGAGAAAGAGAAGGAGAAAGAGAAGGAGAAAGAGAACGGGCCTTCGTTGAAGACCTACCTCCGCGCCAGTGGAAGTGCCGTTTCGCTACGCTCGACAACGTCGCTGCGCTCTGTGAGCAGCATTGGAAACATTAGCGTTGAAGCGGGAACCGTCCAGCCCTCGAGTGTGAGCCGGGCCTCGGCGGACAGCAAACGGAGCTCCAAGGCTAGGAGCTTGATATACAGGAGTTCTCGGGAGCAGATTAATGCTAAGGATACGGACAGGAAACGTGCGACTATCCCTGGGCCAGACACTCTCAATCCCAATGCTTCTGGGCACAGCCTTCAGCTCGGTATCTCGCAGGACACAATCAATGAGGAACCTGCTGTGGCCGAGTCGTCACGTGCGACTCATCCCTCCACTACGAGAGGCACTAGTCCTTTGCAAAACCGAGCCAATGGACTCAATGGCCAGAACCCGAGTCCAGAGGAAAAGGGAATAATTCCTGAGCGAGCCTCCTCGTTGAAACATACTGGGAGCCCCGCACGACGCTCAAAGAAATCTGGTCGACAGAGCAGTCGGCGCAACTCGTATAAAACCAAAACCGTTCCTGAAGAGGATGAAGACGTGGACGTTAAAGTGACGACGAATGACGAGATTCTGAAAGAGCTTGAAGATGCGGATGATAAAGTTGCCCAGAAAATCAAGGAGTTGAGGAAAAAGAAACTCTTGAGAGATAGAAGAGAGGGCAAGTTGCCCGTCAATGTGGATGCAGGGGCTTCGTCAAGTGCTGTGCACGTTTCACCAATTACAAGCGCAGAGCCATCTCAAACTTCCATGGTGTCAAGCGTGTCGGAGAGGCGAGCCCAAGATCCCGCAAAGGCGCACAAACTGCTAGGAATTACAATGCCTCCAGCCGAACCAGCCAAAAATGCAACGCAGCCACCAAGCTCTCCGTTATGGCGCGAAACCAGAGCAGTGCGAAATACCTCAAGTCACACAAGGAACAGGAGCCTCACGGTAAATGACAGTGACGATTTTACCCCGCTTCCTATTAACTACCAACTTGCATTGCAATCGCTGGGGCAAGAACACAACCCAGTAACGACAAGCAGCAGCAGCTCAAGCAAACACGCCTATCAAAATACTCCTCTCGCGCCTTCAAGAGCCAAGTCTTATCCTGTTGGAGTACGGCCAGCGGATGATGGTAAAGGCTATGCAATCATGGCCACCTCCAAGGGACACAAACATTCCACAAGTGCAACCAGCAGCGCATCGAATGAACCATCATATCATGCTTCTCCTCCCCGCGAGAGAACCTCTTCTAAGAATCCATCGCACAGTAGGCCTTCCGACGGCTTACAGGTCCTTAAGAATAAGCGATGGTCTCATCCCGACTTACCCATGTCAGGCACACTGATTCACGAGATTGCGGTCACTGAAAACGACCGCCCAGTTGCTCGTCCGTCGAGCGTCGACTCAATCGATCTGGATGTGGAGCACTTCTTGGACGCGCCCCGACTCTCGCAGAAGATCAAACATCCAATCACTGGGCGGATCATATCATTCTCTGAAGTGGGCGACCCAAGGGGCTTCGCCATTTTTTGCTGTGTTGGGATGGGATTAACCCGCTATGTCATGGCATTTTATGATAAGCTGGCCGAGTCTTTGAAGCTGAGGCTAATAACTCCGGATCGCCCAGGTATTGGAGGCAGTCAAGCGGATCCAAATGGGACGCCTCTTACCTGGCCAGGTAAGAAATTGTGTCATGGTAGCTACGCCGTCGTGTTAACGCTGTATTAGACGACGTTTTGGTGATTTGCCAGGCTTTGAAGATCACTAAATTTTCGCTTTTGGCACATTCGGCGGGGGCTGTCTATGCCCTTGCCACCGCTTTGCGCATGCCTCAGCATATCCGAGGACGTGTACATCTTCTGGCCCCTTGGATTCCTCCTTCACAGATGTCACCAATCGGCATACATCAAGATCAACCTCCGGCAGGCGGGCAACTGCCTCGATCTCAACGCTTTCTCCGTGCCCTCCCCCCGTCCCTCCTAAAAGTTGCCAATTCGAGCTTCTTCAGTGCCACCAGTGCCAGCTTGACTGGGCCCAAGGAAACACCAAAGAGAAAGCGAAAGACCGTGAACACGCAATCCCCCCAGCAGCCCACTCGCCCACCACTGGCCGAAAACCGGCGGGAATCCATGCTGTTAATGGATCAAGTTCTACCGAATCCGAGCTCCCTCTCTCTTGCCGCCGAAGACCCTGCCGACCCGAACCACGAACACGCGAAGAGGATGAAAGAAGAACTCTCCCTCGCGGAGCTCGAACGCGCACAGGACTTTGACAACCGCCTCACGCACACCATCTGGCAACGCGCTACCACCAACGCGAACCCCGCCACCGACCTCATCGTCTGTCTCGAAACCAAACAAGCCATTGGCTTCCGCTACGAGGACATCACCCGCGAAGTCGTGATCCACCACGGCAGCAAGGACAGCCGTGTCCCCGTCGACAACGTCCGCTGGCTTGGCCGCCTCATGCGGAGATGTGAGGTTAGAGTCTTGGAAGGGGAGCAGCATGGACTGATGGCTAGCGGTGCTGTCATGGGGAATCTGCTGACGGAGATTGCGAAGGAGTGGGAGGATTGGACGACCGTGGTTCAAGGCAAGAAATTATCCGAGCGTTCTGCTGTTTTTGCTGAGAGAAGTCGTGAGCGGAGCGACTCGTGGGGGAGGAGGGGGTTGAGGACGCCTACGGGTCGCTCGCGTGCGGCTTCGCGTACCTGATTCTTTTGCTCTTTACGCGTTTTGCGTTTTTGGCACTTGCTGTTTTTGGTTGAGCTTTTTGGGGAATTTATGACTAATCATTTTTACAGCCGCATGCACACCAGTGCTAATATATACTCAGGAGCTTATGCGGGGGATTGATACGGAGAGGTGGGAAGCAGAGATGGATGCTGTGAGTGCAATGGTTGTACCACGCGCCAGGGTTGTTGGTTGACACGGTTGATATGGTTGATGGATACGGCCGATACCACGATGATGGAGACCTACAAACCGAAAAGGCATGACATGATGGATACTCTTTGTAATATTCGGGATCTGCGATTCTCTTCTTTGGGTGCACCCTTTCTGAGCCCACTTTTTCTCTTTTATCCCTTATCCCTTACTCTTTTTACCCCTTCTTTTTAAACTTCTTCACATACCCCGAGTCTTATTGGCTCTTTAATATACTTTACCTTTTTTTTTCTTTTCTGATATGTACGGATATACCCTTGCTTTCTTTTTTCACATGTAGCGGATTTGGCATCGAGTTACCGCGGTGGAGCTTAGAATGATGAACTGAGGCTACTGTATCGACACTGAATTGAGGATATGCGGACTTTGAACGGGATATGGAGGCTCGACAGCCCTTTCTGGGTTAGAGAATGTGTACTGTACAGACGTAATGGAGGAATTCTCGCTGAAACGTAGAACTTACATAAGCATAAGAAGAGAAAGGAGTGATGAGACGTTTTGACTCCATGACGAATGGTTCTGTGTCCAGCTCTTTTACAACTTTATTTATCTCTTCTTAAGCTATCGCCTGAAAGCGTCTGAGAGGAAAGAAGCTATGAAATCCCTGCTTATTTGCTGGCCTGGCTACTTCTATTTTTCTGTATCTACTTGGCATTTTGCGTTGTATTAAAATTGTATATAGGTTTAGAATCATCCGCAGTTTTAGCACCATTCACAGCCTCAATACCGTTCAGTGCCTAGATAAGCACATCAATCACGACATAAAACCGACCCAAAAAGCAAAACAAACGTTTCTTTTTCTTACTCGGCCGGATTAATGCACAGGAGATTATCCCGCCGATGAGTCGTAGAGAGGAGAGTCGTGATGTACACGCGTAGAGAGGAGATGGAAAGAAATAAAGAAACAAAGAAACAAAGAAAATAGCCCTCCATGAGAAGCAGTATCTGGCACGAGGGAACCTGACCATTCCACATCAGTGAAGCAGAAACTTCTAGGAACTGTCCTTGCCTTTTTTGGTCAAAAAAAAAACTATCCACGTCCGCAAGCTCCTGGGTCCTTGACTTTTGATAAAGAGAAAGGAGGCGAATGTATCCGCCGCAACTCCACGCTGATGAGTTGAAAGAGGAAAGAAAAGAAAAGAGAAAAGGCGTAACAAACCGCCACAGATGACTTATGACCAGACCAAAAAATCGGAAGGCCGAATCCATGGTATCCGCTTACTGGGTTTTCGTTGTATCTCATCCGCCAAAACTCCAGGCAAAGATTTTTCAGCCGCCAGCAATAAGCCGAAACTCCACCCAAACAATAAAAAAAAACGCGAAGAATGCTAACCAAACACCAGTAGACGATGTCTAGTTACATCCCACCCATAAGAACATCCTCATCGGCTGGACCCTCTACATCTGTCTTCGAGTCGTGCTCGTCCTGGACCGTAGCCTTTTTCTTTGCCATTGAAACATCAATATTGGAAGAACACTCAACACCTTTCATTGAATCGCGCTGGTCTTGGGCCATGGGCATGATTTCCAGCATCTGAGTATCCTTGTTGAGAAAATCTTCAGCATCCTTGTCTGAAGTGTGCTCGTATTGGGTGGTGAGGATTTGCTCCAGCATCTGAGTAACGATGGGAGGACTCTCTCCACCAGTGTCCCTCACGGAAGGTGTTTTATTTTGTTCCGTCTCTTTGGTAGCGTCCTTAGCAGCTTCTTTCGTAGCACCCTCCTCAGCCCAGTCGGCTAAGACGTCGTCGCTCATCCATTCATCCCACTGCACTGTATCCAATGCCGCCAACTTCTCTTCCTTTGCCACTCCCTTTAGCCTATCCATAGTTTCTTCAACAATACGGCTTCCATCCACCCAGTCTCCGTCTCCAAGTTCTCGCTTCCACAGTCCAGGATTTTCCAACTTCCCCCAAATAGCTTCATTCCTAACCCCGGTCCTCCGCTTAAAAATCTTCTCCATTTCTTTTCTCTTATTTGCTGCCCTACTCCCCTTCCTATGATACCAGATATCCTCTTCATTGGGACTGATGACGGGTCCATACCCACGGTTGATCGTCGTCTCCAGCGGAGAGGCACCCTCAGCTTGAAAATCTCGAAGATAGAAACGACTGTTTGGGCGGTGCGGGAAAGAGGGGTGGATAGTGTATGGAGGGAGTAGAGGGGAGGGGACGGTGCTGGTATGGGCTGGTTTCTTGACGAAATCCATCAGCGATGCTGGAATATGCTTGGGTATCTCCAGCGCAGGCCGGACTGGTCTACGGTGCTGCTGTGTTTGCTGGCCGTTGGGTTGGATGTTCTGCAATTCAAACCGAGAATGAGAGCGCTGAGTCGATGCGGCCGGGACGCATGCCGGCATTGCAATACCTCGATGCCCCCTCGATCCATCATTCTCCATCTCCCCCTCTCCCCGTTTCGTACCCTCGCGCCGTCCCTGCAATTCCCTCACAATGCCATCCTGCACGTTCAAATGCCGCTGCTGCTGGTCCCTCAGGTCCTGAATCTGAGTCTCTGGATCCATTTGTCGGCGCCCCTCCATAAGCGCCATGTTCTGTGAACGCGAATGCAATTGGCCTACCAACGAGTGCGCTGGTATATCGGTCCTGAAATCCCTAGTGCGGCGGGACGCGGGCGTCGGGGAAGCCGACATTAGGCGCGGGTCAATTGGGATCTGGGGTGCTTGTTCTTGCTGATGTTGGAGTTGAGCGCGGATTTGGGATCGGACTTCTGCTACCACGGGAGATTGTGTGAGCCTTCGGGAGGAGTAGGGAGGGAAATTGGGGGTTAGAGTACGTGAATGGGGAGCAGAAAGGGGGGAGGTGCCTTTTTCAGGGACGGGGAGCCCGGATCCCGGATTTGGGGGCAGGGGAAGCATGGTGTATGATGATGGCGGTGCTAGAGAGGTGAGGGTAAAAGGTATTAGTGAAGCTAAAAAACTAAAAGAAAGAGACCGAGAAGAGACAGAGGAAGAGACAGAGGAAGAGACAGAGGAATAGAGAGAGGAATAGAGAGAGGAATAGAGAGAGGAATAGAGAGAGGAATAGAGAGAGGAATAGAGAGAGGAAGAAAGGGAGTATTCTGGGGATATGTACCGAGAGAGAGATGGTAAGGGAAGAAAAGAGGGATAGAATATGGGGATGAGTAGGAATTTTGGTGGTGCTAGGAGGAAGATAGAAGAAGAAGACAAGGTGAGAGATGAAGGGAAAATAATTTTCTGCTTATGCGCGAGGAAAACAGAATTACCCTACCTACATCCTGTAAGTATATTCGCGTATGCTCTGTTCGGATTTCGTGAGGGAGCCTATTCACCTGTATGCTTGGCTTCGGGTTGTCAATTCACCACCCTCTTCGCTACCACCTGTTCTGAGCTAGCCAAGTTCGAATAAATCTAGTCACACCTCTTTGTAAGTTTCAAGACGAGAGCTACAACTAGGAGGCTCTATCTTAGGCGTCCTTCTATATGTTCTCTTTTTATAGTGATATCGATACGTAGTACTCTAGTACGGTACTTACGAAGTCTATCCGCACCCCTTTAACTGCTACCTCTTCGAAGCTTGCTAAGTTAGATATCCTTCGTACACCTCTCTTTAAAATTCCTAGAGTGCAGGGCATAGCTAAGAAACTCTAATCTAGACACCCTCTTAGGTGTTCTTTTTCGCGATAATATCAATACCCAGTGCTCTGGTATAGCACTTGCGGTACTCCAAATATACTTTAAAATCCGCATAAGAGAAGATAGTCGGTATTTCCTATATCTTATTGTGATAGTAGGAATGATAGAAAATATTAGCAAGAAACAAACGGAAAAGCAAATGTTTATAGAAGAGAGTTAAGAGGACTCCTAGAGGCTAAAGACGGAGAGATATGTAAGAATGGATTAGGACAGATAGAGAAGTTGAAGAAAGGTAGTATTAGGATTAACCAATAATTTAGAAGGGGAGGAGGCGAGAAGAAGGAGGGGGGGAGGGAGGAGAGA